>LBNU01011983.1:49297-117842 GCA_014162995.1 Artemisia annua
GTAAAGTCATCACATGTTGTTCGTAGTGCAAAGTCCCATGATGAGTTGCTGGGAGCAAGACGTACAGCTCAACCACGGGTACTTTGTCAACGAGGTTGTAATATGGCGGATCTCGTTCACTGAGAATGAGTTCGAGACACAAAAACATGTTGGAAGGGACCTTTTATGTTTCGTGGTGGCTAGTATGGAATCATCGTAACAAGTCCCTTTTTTATACAAAGAGTCCTTCTACGGCGATTATTTTTGATGTTCTTGTATCTAGATCGTTTTTTTGGTGTAGATATAGGAGTAAGGCCAAATTTAGTCAGATAGAGTGGATGAAAAATCCGAACCTTATTTCTTTGTAGCTTTTTCTAGCTTCTTGCTAGTTTTAATATAATTTTGCCGTTAAAAAAAATGGTTTTTGAGATACTTTTAAAATTATTTTTGTATTTAAGTAGGGTATGTTTTTTATGGTAATCAAAGTTGGCTTATTTTACTTACTTGGTCATAAGAGGCCTGGGTACAATGGCTGTTGGCTTGAGCCATAGCCTTCGACATGAGCCTTTGGCATGACAACCCACACCGAGGCTGGGCTGGTAGGGCCTGGCGCCGTGGCCACCAGCTCACGCCGAGCAATATTTTTTTTGTTTGTTTCTTTTGGTGGGCTTCTTTCTTTTTTGTTTGTGTTTGTGATGTGTTTGTGATATGTTTGTGTGATCCTGTGATGTGTGTGTTTTTTGTATGTGTTTTGCAGGTTTTGATGGAGGAAGAAGATGATCCAATTTAATATGCGTGGAATAGTACATTTGTTGGATATTTGCATCAAATTTGGTGTCTTTTATGTTCCAGTTATTTTAGTAATTACACCACATGCAACTTTTCTTATTGGAACTCAACTCTTTTGTCTCAAAAAAGTTTCACCTCTCTAATTTGATTTAACATATTTGAGTATTATACATTATAATAGGGAGTGTAAGATTATTAATAAAGATGATAATAGATTTAGAAAAACAGTAGGCAACTAGGCACTCGAATAGGTAAATGATTAATTAGGTAATTAGTTACTATATTTTTAGGATCATTAAAAAAAAATAAATAAATAAATAAAAAAGAAGAAAAGAAACACGACGGCACCAGAAAATTGGTGTTATGTCAGGGAGGGGGTTTTGGTGCCATAGTCAAAACTGGTGCCATAGTCAAAAAGTGTTGATGTGGCACTACTTTTTCTCACGGCACCACCTTTGTCACGAGACTGTACCTAGCCCTCTAAGAAAGGTTGTGATGAGTTGAAGTTGATGTATCAGTCGGGGATCACAACTACATCCCGCTTTACATGTGTCTTGTGTGGGCCTAACTAATTACACACATCTCTGTCTCCCCCGGTCACTTTCTGCTTGAAAAATATCTACACTAATATCATGGAAGCAACCAACCCCATCAAGTAACATTAATAGCAACTGATGACAAGAGTATTTCATTCACCAGATTATGGATGCAGATATATTATGTTGCAATTTAACTGAAATTTGTAGGAACCAAACTTGATAACTTCATTTGACTTGCGTTGATTACAAGTGTACGCGCACCATGCAAAGGCGATAAAGACGATGCTGGTGGTATCAGTACAAATACAGTGGTTTAGCATAGGAAATCCGGTGAACTACAGCAACGAAGAGAGTATAGCTCGGCTGAAGAGAGTATAGTTCGGTATTAATAATCTTGAGGAAGAGATTAGAGAATCTACGTTTTGTGAGGTGTTATTTGTCTTAGAATTTGGATGGGTCCATAACTTACCATTCTGCCAGAATGTGTTTCAAACACATTCGTCAAACAACACCAAACTCACAGAAAATGCACTTCATGTATTACGTATAGGGGCAAATATTTGACTACAAAATTAATAGTAAAGTTGTCCTTGAAAGCCGCATGAGATGTGATAAACAAAAAAATCGAAATTGTACATTTATTCTAATAACAAAACACATCTTACAGAACTTATTATACTAACAAGCTTTTAACTCGCAAGTAATCTCTGTCACACCAAGCTGTAATCCTTTTTAGATATCACCGGCACCATGCACTTCCTGCAAATGTATCCAACACACAATCAGCAAGTCCCAAAAAGCTATTGACAGCATATAGGATAGACGATGTGTCAATCCGACTTATTTACTTAGAAATGGTTGATTTGGGGTTATGTTTAGCTTCTTTTTTTCTGAATGGGTCAAATGGGTAAATTTTAAAATATGCTTGTAAGAAAAACCAAAACAAATGGGTGGAAAGTCGTCCAATATTTAATTCAAACAACCTGCACACATGCTGTTGCTGAACTTATAGTGTCACATCATATGTTTACAAGATTTCTAAGATGAGAGTTTCATGCCATGGATGATGTGTTTGCGAAGATTGAAGTTGTGGGTGGACCCTATCTTATATTTAGTCCTTAGATTGTTATCGTTGGTCTAGTTTCACAAAGTGGAGTCAACATAATCGTCTATTTTTGCCTTTTTTTTCTCCTTTCTGTAAAGCCTAATTACTTCTTTTAGTTTAAGTGCCCAGCACCCTAAAGACCAATGGAATGCTCAAAAACATTTAACATAGATTACCTTGTTTTCAAGGACTGTGCCATCAGGAATTTCCAACTTCTCGCCAGATTTAGCAGCAACCACCACTTTGCCCTAGAGTATTCAAAATGGAAACAGAAAACAAGTTCAGCGCAAATTGAGAAATAAAGCCAGTATTTAGTCATAACACAAGCTCAATTACGAACAAAATGATACCTTGAGAACGACGGAAGATCCGAACCACACATCTCCAGAAACCTTCAAGCTATCAAGCTCAATAATGCTGGGGATAGACTTGAATCGCTTCAAGAAATCTCCAACCTAAGGAAGAGGATTAAATAATAGTGGGTATCATGGACAACTAGATATAAACTTTTGGGATGATCGTTTATAGGATGTAATGTTACCTTCTTGAATTCAGGACCCAATTCGATTGAAGGATTGGCTGGATCTGCCCTGGCAGGGTTGCGGATCACGTAGCCATCTTTTTCCGTGTAAAGATCGGACTGCAATAAATGACGGGCATATTATTAGAACTATTTTCCAAATTGACCCTAAATAAAAATTTAAAGAAAAAAATAAAAATTGGATATATAGAGATGATCAACCTGAACAAGAAGCAAATCTGAACTTGCTTTCACCGGCAAGAATCGAGATCGGGGGACGTTAATGCCGATGGCATTATCAAAAAACTGGTCATAAGAGAAGATATCAAATAAAATGAAGCAAAGCCAGTAAGCAGACATAATGAGCACGAACTACAATTATTATCAAAATCAATACTAGACAAGAATATTGCATCATGCAGCATAATATATACCTTGATTGCAGCACCAGCAGCTGTTTCTAGCTGAAGAACTTTAACTCCATTGACTTCCTGTAAACCAAATTTTACACATTATTGAAATATGCCAATGGGGTATTATGGTCATTGAATGTATTGTGATAAGATGATGAAAGTGCCTTTGGATTTGGGATAATCTCCATCTTAAGTGCATCTGCTTGCACAAGTCTTTTAATCGCATTCAAGTTAACCCACCTAGAATGCAAACAGTGTGAATGATAATGACTTCAAACATTAAATATGTTCACAATTAAGTGAGCATGACTCACAAGTTGTTGGTGTTGAAGATTTTGAACTTCTCAATTGATTTAAACTCATTGACCTGCACATAACAAGAATACCAGAAATCAGACATTGTCACAGCCACTTGTAATAAACAAATTCTCAGCTTGAGCTATTATGATGAGTCAAAATTGGTAGGAAAAAGAAAGAATCAGAACTCACATGCTCATCAGGAACTTGGGCAATTTCGAGAAGCTGCAGAATAGAAATGGCAACCATAAGCCAGTGACATATATAAAAGATAAAGAGAAAGCTTGGCAGATGTATTATTATGAGATGGTTAACAATAACATGGTATTTATACTGATGCAATGAAATTTTTTGACGGTCCTTGATACAATTCACATGTATTGATAAATGATAATACTAAAAAACGCAGGAGATTGATGACATTTCAGTGCATACTATAACAGATAGATAGTGTGAATCAACATCTTCAAAGGGCTTGCAGAATAAATAAGATGAAATCAGAAATCTAATCTTCAACTAATTTGAAATTCAATTAAAGAAAGCTTGACCTCTATGAAACACGTGGTTCAATTTTTCCTTCAACCAAATTTTAACAATAATATCAATTTTTTCATAATCTTTCTTAACAGAATAAATAAGATGAAATCAGAAATCTAATCTTCAACTAATTTGAAATTCAATTAAAGAAAGCTTGACCTCTATGAAACACGTGGTTCAATTTTTCCTTCAACCAAATTTTAACAATAATATCAATTTTTTCATAATCTTTCTTAAAATCTAATAGTAATACCAGTTTGTCCTCAAAACAAGCCTTTTAAACTACTTGGGTAGCCTAAAAGTATAACCCAATAGATATTACAAATAGAGGAACTTTTCCTAGGGCTCTGGGAAAAGAATGAAACCTACTATCTGGCCAACTTCTTTGTTATATCCTCAGCAAAAAAAAGGTGATCTTTTCTAAATCCTGGTTCTAAGTCCTTATCTAGAATAGTTATTTGCTCAGAACACAATTGTGATAACTGATACACACCTGAACTTTCCCATCGTATGAAATCAGAGTACCACCCTTCACATCAGCCAACGTTTTGGGTGTCACCTGTTTTAAATCCACAATATCAAGCAAGGAACACAAATCGAGGCAAAATGACAACTAGGTAATACTGGTAATTACCTCCATGCAGTACTCATTCTTGTTCTGGACCAAGTGATTCAAGATTTCTATTATGAAGAGTTAAGTCATTCAAAGATAAAAGTAACACGGGTCTTTCGGTCTTCTATAAACCAAATTACAGATATAAAAACTTAAAGTAAAAGGTCTGGTAAGGATACTCAAATCAACTACAGCTCCTAAGTTATCAGAATTGGCAACAAAGACATATTCCTTTCCCTGTAATCAAGGACAACATATGATACCAATAAGTAAACAAAAAAACATATACTGTACATGCTTTAAAGACAAAAAGCCAAAATCAAAGAAGCAAAGTAAAACCTGTGACAATAGTGCTTCGAGTTTCCCGCTGTTCATCAAGGATGGGAAAACATCACCGTGCCCTGGGGGGTACCTTTAGATCAAAAAATATCTATAAGTTTCAATATAAAAAACATTAAAGTGCAGCACAAGAAATTAATAAGTTATCAATTGACTTAAAGGTTAGCTTTTGATATACCATCCATCCTTGCCAGTTTCGCCTTTCGATGGCAGTGGCAAAAATTCATCAACAACCAATCGAGGGTACTGACTCTGTAAACATAAAACAATAAGAGGTTAAATCATTGCAACGTAGACATACGCCTTTCCAAAACTGGAATGGGAGAACATAACTGTTCAGTGCATAGAATACGAGTTAGTAACTGAAACAGGTATGTCCTGTATTCAGCATTTGTTGCTCTGAATGGTTTTACAAAAAGACAAGTTAGCTAACCTGGTTGAATGTATGGATCTCGATATTTGAACCAGAATACTTTTCCACAATCTACAGCAAAATATATAAAACCTATCAGGATATGGAATGACAAATAAATTTTATGTGTGGAAAATAAATGTGTCTATTTATCACCTTCTGTGTGTCTTCATGTGTGTTGAATGAGTTCATTAGAAGCAAAGGTACACTACAACCATACTTCTTATTAAGTGACTACAAGAAAGAAAAAAGAAAAAAGAGGGTTAAGTTTTGAGAAAACATCACAAGCCTAGAATAACCTTTATGAATGACTGTCCTATTTTCTAAATGCAAGTACCTCAATTTGTTGGACAATCAAGTCTAAGAAGGTTAATCCATTTCGGACTTCTATGACGGACCTGCATCACCAAGATGATGTCAGATTCCAAAGAGATAAACATCAAATGTCGAACGGTAGAAAAACATTGCCAAACTAATGTTCCAATTTTGATACGGACAGCCACATGCATGATACTGATACATACTTCATAGCAAATTCAGAATGTTCATACGGAGAAACTATGATTATTGTCATTAACGATGGATAAAAAGGTTTAGCATCAATTGCATACAGTGAATTACATCAGTTTAAGAACAGTAAATGTACAACCATCAAGTTCAGACTTCAGATAGCATTCAGCATCATGTGAATTAAACGCGGTAGGTACCATTTGTCTAAAAGCGGACACTTTTCTCTTTGACAGAAGGTAAGTGAAGGATGGCTTAGTGAGTTAACCTTCCTACATATTTCGGCTCTCTAATACTGAATACAAGCATTCGGATAATGCACAGAGCATTCTAATATGCAATAGGTGATACAGCCTCTATTGATGTGCAATAGATGGAAGTATTATACGATAGATCATATAAAGTTGGATAAGTTGAGACCACAACGAGTCAAGGGTTACGGATTTTGATTAAAGAGTTAGACTAAAAAAGCTACTCGAAACATTAGCAAGCATTAACATGACCATACATCACCACACATCTTATACTAACCAAGTATAGCAGAGTACGAACCGTACCAAGTAAAATAACCAAGATTAGCATTTACATGAGGAATCAAGAAAGTAAATAGGTAATCACATACTTTGGACCAGTGCATCCCATTGTTGTTCCCAATCCACCGTTAAGCTTTAGCACCACAAGCTTATCCAATAGACTCTTCGTTTGTGCAGCATCTGAACCAATCAACACAATCAAATCACGCACGTTAAATATATCGAAGCGTAAACTAGACAATTATCAGTACCATAAACTAATAGATCAAACGAATACCTTCTGGTACAGCTGATAAGGTATCATACGGCACAACGATCTTGTCAGTTGGCGTTTGGATCTTGCTCCATTCAACATGTTGTGCTTCACCACTTCATTAACCACATTAAAAAAAAAATCCAAATCAGACCGCAAAAAATCAACCCTTTTCAACAATTCAATATTAATTTGACAAATAAGCAACCAAGTCAACAACTTTTTAACATCAACTGGAAACAGAATTGAAAAACACGTCACCAAGTCAACAAATCTACAACCTTATAAATTAAAATACTTTATTTCACACTTAAATAAAACAAAAACTCTAAACAGAGCCATTTAATTATGCATATAAATCCTTTGTACTAACTTACTATTAAAACACCAAACAATTCTCGAATATCCGATTTTCAAATTCATATTCAAAATTAGAAAATAAACGTTAATTTCAGATGTATAACAAATAAAAATTTAACCAAAATATAGCGATTTTGTGGTGAATCTTTGTTTATTCCACTAAACTATTCAAACAACAAACCTTTTAGTTTATATATAATTTATATTTCATGAATTAATTTGGATTTACATAAAGGTGGAAAGCCAAACGAGCAACAAGCCGCGTCACTAGCCTCTTCGGATTGCAAAATTAATTCTCTTGAAAACAACATTTGTGGATCTATGTGTCATAACATTACTATGCATAACACGAACTTTTGAATATCTGATCTTAAATCTAATATTGAAAAATAGCAAATAATTCAACAAATCTACACGAATGATAAATAAATCAACAACTCTCTAATGTTTATCTCAATAGCATAACAAAATTATAGTAATAAAAATAAATCAAAACTAGCATTTTCATTAAAGTAACAAATAATTCAACAAATCTACATGAAGGATAAACAAATCAGCAACTTTTTTAATGAATAAAAAATAATAATAATAATAATAATACCTGAGGTAACGTGAGACAAGGTTGATAAATCCAGATTTCTCATTCTCACTGTCAAAAAAAATCACATTCAGATCCAATAATAAACCAATACATAAAAATATAACAACACGTTATTATTAAAAAGGAGACCTGATTTGAGTGAGACCGGAAACAGCAGATCGGAGATTGTTCAACTTCTCGACATCAGCACCGGCCATTGTTTGAATTGAGATGTGATCTGAATGAATGAGTGATGATGGTTAAATTGAAGAGAAGAAGAGTGAGATTGAAGTTTTTTTATAAAAAGTGTGGGATCGTGGTATTTTTGTACAGGTGGCAAGGAAAGGTATGTCGATTTTTTGTAATAATAATAAAAAGTTTTTATTTGTAAATAAAATTAAAAAGGAATATTCAAGAGAATATGATGAGGATTTGTGAGATCTAAACACCACGTGGCGTTACGCGCCGTTACTACGCCATCTTTATTTGCTTTTTATTTCATTTTCCTTTCATTATATTAAATCGTTTGCCTAATTTGTTACTGTACTTTGGTTTATTTTGGGTGGTTAATTAGTTGGATCTATTTGTTTTAATTGTTTTGTGAGATTTGTTATGTTGCAGGATTTTGCTAGTTATAAACAAGATTTTTAGTTCTCACGCAAAACTTTTATACATAGTATCCAGCATCATCCATTATCAATGTGTTATGTTAAATTGCAATTTTCTTTTAAGTAAAAAGATGAATACCTGCCTAAAATGATAGTGCATAGTGACAAATAAATATAATTGTGAAATTGTGTTTTGGGTTACCTTTTATCAGTGGCAGAGCTAGAAAAAAAATTTGGGAGGGCCGAAACAATTTTTGTTCCGGAAGAACATTAAATGGGAGGGCCGAAACAATTTCTTTTCCGAAATAGCACATGAAATCGCGAAAAAATACACTAACGGGCTTAGGCCTAGGGGGCCGGTGTAACACCCCCAAAATCGGGTCCAGCGGAAGCATACATGTCATTGGGGTGCTACACAATTGGTATCTAAACACAAAGTATAAAGACCAGTTTGTACATCAATTGTTTCAAAAAGTTTTCATAAATCAAAGTATTTTATTTACAACATCCAAAAATAGTGCGGAAGTAGGCCCATAAAAATAAGTAGAGTGGTCCCAAATGATTATCAGAGTCATCCATGACCATGCCATGCCGTTTGCCAAGCGCCTCCAAGAGTAAGTTACCACCATAGGACTCTGAAATACATGTTAAAAAGTGTCAACACAAAGGTTGGTGAGTTCATAGTGTTTATATAAAACAATTGATTGAAAAACTTTCGAGTTTGTTTGATAGTTTCAATAGGTGAGATAAATCGTGGGCTACGTTGTTATACGCCATAGTTTGCTTGATTTTCCATAGTATTTGTATAAAATCATGGAATTACTCAGGTTGATAGTTGAGTAAATCCATAGTATTTGTGTAAAACAGTTGATTGGGTGATATCCAATGTTTGTATACAATCCTTTGATTGGGTGATATCCAATCCTTTAATTGGGTGATATCCAATGTTAGTATAAAACCCTTTGATTGGGTGATATCCAATCCTTTAACTGGGTGATATCCAATGTTAGTATAAAATCCTTTGATTGGGTGATATCCAATCCTTTAATTGGGTGATATCCAATCCTTTAACTGGGTGATATCCAATGGTTTAGGTAAACAATTAGAGTGATTGCATCGATTTCAGTAAAATGTTTAAGATAAATGAGTAACGCTTGTAAGTAAAAGTGTTTGAGCATGTATCTCCCCCAAAGAGTTCAAAATTAGATAAAAGAGGGGCTATGACTCACCTTAGGAATAGGCTGAATAGAATGAAGTACCCAGTAATGGACAGTGTGCAGCACCGACACGCGACCTAAATTAGTATGGCAAGTTTAGTTTACAGCTTCAGGCTTAAGACTTGATGAAGTTCAAATAAGTTTAAATGTTCTCAAGTGGTCGTGTTTAATATTGCTTGTGTGGCAGAGTTTACGTTTAAATCATTTAAAAGTGTTTGTAAGTATTGGCTCTTGGACAAAGTGCTTACATATATAAGTTTATGAAAATGTTCGTAAGAGATGTGGTCGTGTTAATAATTCGTCGGTGAGTAATAAATACTTATGTTAAGTATTTTATTATAAGTGTTTACGTGATACCGTATATATTTGAATGTGTTAATAGATGATAAATTGGAAAAGGTCTATAATTTATATTTTATAAATTATATTATCTAGTTTTCGTAGTTTAGTCTAGTTTGTGAAAATAGACTAAGTATGAGAATTTGACAATAACCGGGCATGACCTGGCCGTAAAAATTAGTTTCCTTTTATAAATCAATTGCCACAAAAATATCACATGTCAAAAATATAGTTTATATAATAGTCTAACTAATTAAAATGTTTGATATTAATTTTGTTAAAGAAATGTTGATTGTTCTAATAGGGCAAGGGCTAGATGTGTAAAATAGTCAAAAGAAATAAAGTAGCAAAAAAAAAAAAAAGTCAGGTGCAGGGTTTGAACCCCTGACCTCACATTCACAAACAAGCGCCCCAACCAAGAGACCAAATTGCTTGTTGTATCAATTAAGTTTGTATACATAGTATTTAATTTCTGTGATCTATTTTGCATGTATATAAGACAGTGTGTCGTGAGTTGTATTTAGAGTTTGTATTTGGTTTCAAAACTTGTTTTGCCAACTTAAGCATGCACTCCAGTATTTAAATCTTCAAGACAAGCTATTGTTTTGTTAGGCTAGGCCGAAAATGCTTGAACAAGTCGTATGGCTTATGGGTGTTTTGACTCAACTCCAATCGAAAACGAAATCTTTAAACCGATAGATAGACAAGTCTTTATGAGCTCGTTTAGAAGTCGATAAGTTACAAAATAAGTTTTTTATTTTTATTTTTTTTTTATTTATTTTTTATATCTTTCACTTATTAATAAGAGCTTGGTATCGGGTTGGGCCGTTATGACACGTTTGTGGTTCAGTTTGGTTTTATTATCAAGCCCGATAATATGATAAACTCGTAAGCTAGAATATAAGTTAGTTAACTCGCGAAATAAGCTATATTTATATGTTACGAATTAGTAATATTATACGAATGGTACTTGTCCAATGAGCCAAAACTTAAGCTTGTTTACAACTAAACTTCTTTTAATTAGTTTTAAGTATTCAAAATCTCAACAAACTCGTCATGAGAATAGTGTGTCAATAGTGTAAGCAAATAAGCACTAGTGTATTAGGCGAGTTTCAAAAGTACCACACAAGGTTTCAAGCAACAAAACCAACTTATAGACATGTATGTATGAAAATACATCTGTGTATATATGTATATGTATGTCAAGTAAGAAAGCTCATAACATAACATATGCATGAGTCTCATTTAGACATTTAGTTTTCCAGACTTGAAAGAAGACATGCAAGGTGATGTAAAATATATGTCTAGTAACTTAAGAATTTAAGAAAAACAAGAGATTAAGGCATTCAACTCTTACAGTGGTTGAGCGTCGAGTAGAGTGAAGAAAGAGATGTGAACCAAGAAAGAAACCAATTCTAACTTAGAACCCAAGCTTATAAACCCACGAGCATCAAACCAAACTTCCCAAGATTAACTTCTAGTTTGCTTACAGTCGCAAATGCAAGTGTGTTTGCTTGAGCTTTGTGAGTACAAATGGGTGAGGGTCGATCTTTTATATAGGCAAGCCTAGGTATGGTTTGCTCATTAATTTACTTGCACGCTTGCATAAGTTTACCAAAAAGAAAAAAGAAGTTTGGTTGGTTTCTAGCATGCATGGAGGTCGGCCGAAAGTTAGGGGTGTATGGTTGTCTAGTCACGTCAAGGGATGAGGAGTGGGAGACACATTACCCTATGGTTAACATGGTCAAAGGGTCAAAGTATGTTTGTGGTATTATAAAACTCATAGTACCATGGGTTGCGTGTATGTTGAATGAGTCTCAGCCGAAAGAAAGGTTAGGAGCATGGGCATGTTGTCCTTGTTCAAGTCAAAGTGTGTTATGTATTTGTATTTTTTGATGTTGTGTAATCACTTTAGTTCCGTTTGAGCTTAAATGTGTGCCGCGGTGTCCGTTTTGATGTTTTTAGTAAAACGTATAATATACAGTTTTGAGTGTGTTTTCATAAAAGTGATATACAAATATTATTTCGGATTCATAAAAATATTTATTTGACTTTTGCCATAATTAACTGGGTGTCGGTACGCGTGCGGTGTCGTTTTGCGCGTGAGCCCGTTCGAAGTGAGATATGAGATATGCCACGAACATATTTCATAATTGTGTTATTTAAATAATAGAGCAAAAAAAAATGTAACCCTTAAAAGTGGTTTATTAAACGTTCAAATGAAATTACTTTGTGTTTAACGTTAGTTAATGACTAGGTAAATTACGGGGTATTACAGCCGGGACCCTTCCCGGTCCCTTAATAGCTCCGCCCTGCCTTTTATGCAACTTACGAGTTCAATGTTTAGTTATTACGAAAAAGGAAAATAAAAAATAAAAAAGTTATGAGTTATAAACGAAAAATAATAAAAGTTTAAGGATTAAATAACAATTAAAATATTAATTTAGTAGTTGATGTTGTTACCATTTTTAGTCAAGAGTATTTTAGTAATTAGATTTTTAAGATTATGGATTAAGAAAAACAACACAAATGCTTTATAGATAATATAGAAAAGCTAATCTAAAGATGGACAAGATTTTGTAGTTTGTGTATTTAGTTAACTACGGAATTCATAATTGTTAAGCAAGAGAATGTTATAAACTTATAATCCTTTAGTGGAGAAAAATTCAAATGCATACCCTTATTTTGGTGCATACCAAGGGATAAATCCCCACCACCCATCTAGTTTGATCTAATGGTGGGGATTAACCTAAGATTAAATAGGGAAACACAAGTCCATGTTTTTTCACCCTTTTTCTTTGACTTTTTTATTATTCATTTTTTTCATTCCTTTTTTCCTTTTTTTTTTCTCTTTTGTTTTTGGCATTTTTTTCACGCATAATAGTTTTTTTTTGTTTCTTTTTGTGTTTTTTTTGTTTCTTTTTTCGTCATTTATTTTTTTTATTTATTTTTTTTTTTTATTTTTTTTTTTGTTTTTGTTTTTTTTCTAATAAACGTTTTTTTTCCTTATATTCGTTTTTTTTCTTTTTNGTATGTTTTCATACGTTTTCACATGTTTTCTTACATTTTCGTTCGTTTTCATACGTTTTCATCAGTTTTCATACGTTTACGTTCGTTTTAATACGTTTTTGTCCGTATTCTTACGTTTTCGTCCATTTTTCATACGTCTTCGTCCGTTTTCAGACTTGTTTTTACGCTTTTATACGTTTTCTTTCGTTTTCATACATATTCGTCTGTTTTTTTTACGTTTTCGTTTGTTTTCATACGTTTTCATCTGTTTTCTTTCGTTTACATCCATTTTTCAAACGTTTTTGTCATTTTCATACATGTTTTTACTCTTTCATACGTTTTCTTCTATTTTTATACATTTTCATTCGTTTTCTTACGTTTTTGTCTGTTTTTTCATTCGTTTTCGTCCGTTTTTAAATATTTTTGGCAATTTTCAGATGTTTTCATATGTTTTTAAATATCACAAGTGATATTCTGAATCTCAAATTATATTCTGAATATCACAAGTGATATTCTGTGATATTCTAAATATCACAAGTTATATTATGAATATCACAAGTGATATTCTGAATATCACAAGTGATATTCTGAATATCACAAGTGATTTTCTGTGATATGCAGAATATCACAAGTGATACTGTGAGTACCACAAATGATATTCTGGATATTTTAAGTAATATTCTGTGATATTCAAAGTATCACAAGTGATATTCTGAATATCACAAGTGATATCTGAATATCACAAGTGATTTTCTGTGATATGCAGAATATCACAAGTGATACCGTGAGTACCACAAATGATATTCTGGATATTTTAAGTAATATTCTATGATATTCAAAGTATCACAAGTGATATTCTGAATATCATAAATGATTTTCTGAATTTGACAAGTGACTTTCAACAAATGTTTTGTAACATGAAAATCACAAGTGGTATTCAGAAAATAACAAGTGATAGATATTCAGAAAATCACAAGTGATATTTAGCATATCACCATTGATATTCAGAAAAACACAAGTGATATTCTGAATATCAATTGTGATATTCAGAAACGTATAAAAACAGTCGAAAACGTAAAAAATAGACTAATACGTATGAAAACGGAGGAAAACATAAGAAAATCACAAGCGCTATTCAAAAATATCACAAGTGATATTCAGAAAATTACAAGTGATATTCTAGATATCACTGGATATCACTTGTGATATTCATAAATCACTTGTGATATTTGGAAACGTAAGAAAATGGACGAAAATGTAACAAAACGGATGAATACGTATGAAAACAGACAAAAACGTATGAAAGCGTAAAAGCACGTATGAAAACGGACAAAAACGTATGAAAAATGGACAAAAACGAAAGATTACGGATGAAAACGGACGAAAACGTTTCTGAATATCACAATTGATATTCAGAATATCACTTGTGTTTTTCTGAATATCAATGGTGATATTCTAAATATCACTTGTGATTTTCTGAATATCTATCACTTGCGATTTTTCTGAATATCACTTGTGATTTTCATGTTACAAAACATTTGTTGAATATCACTTGTCAAATTCAGAAAATCACTTATGATATTCAGAGTTTCAATTGTCATACTATGAATATCACACAATATTACTTATGATATCCAGAATATCATTTGTGGTACTCATAGTATCACTTGTGATATTCTGCATATCACAGAAAATCACTTGTGATATTCAGAATATCACTTGTGATATTCAGAATATCACTTGTGATATTCAGAGTCTCACTTGTGATATTCTGAGTATCACTTGTGATATTCAGAGTATAACTTGTGATATTTAGAATACACAGAATATCACTTGTGATATTCAGAATATAATTTGTGATATTCAGAATATCACTTGTGATATTTAAATATATGAAAACTTATGAAAATTGCCAANGTTTGTTTTCATACGTTTTCATCTGTTTTCTTTCGTTTACATCCATTTTTCAAACGTTTTTGTCATTTTCATACATGTTTTTACTCTTTCATACGTTTTCTTCCATTTTCATACATTTTCATTCGTTTTCTTACGTTTTTGTCTGTTTTTTCATTCGTTTTCATCCGTTTTTAAATATTTTTGGCAATTTTCAGATGTTTTCATATGTTTTTAAATATCACAAGTGATATTCTGAATCTCAAATTATATTCTGAATATCACAAGTGATATTCTAAATATCACAAGTTATATTATGAATATCACAAGTGATATTCTGTGATATTCAGAATATCACAAGTGATATTCTTAATATCACAGGACATCACAAGTGATATTCTGAATATCACAAGTGATATTCTGAATATCACAAATGATATTCTGAATATCACAAGTGATTTTCTGTGATATGCAGAATATCACAAGTGATACTGTGAGTACCACAAATGATATTCTGGATATTTTAAGTAATATTCTGTGATATTCAAAGTATCACAAGTGATATTCTGAATATCACAAGTGATATCTGAATATCACAAGTGATTTTCTGTGATATGCAGAATATCACAAGTGAAATCGTGAGTACCACAAATGATATTCTGGATATTTTAAGTAATATTCTGTGATATTCAAAGTATCACAAGTGATATTCTGAATATCATAAATGATTTTCTGAATTTGACAAGTGACTTTCAACAAATGTTTTGTAACATGAAAATCACAAGTGGTATTCAGAAAATAACAAGTGATAGATATTCAGAAAATCACAAGTGATATTTAGCATATCACCATTGATATTCAGAAAAACACAAGTGATATTCTGAATATCAATTGTGATATTCAGAAACGTATAAAAACAGTCGAAAACGTAAAAAATAGACTAATACGTATGAAAACGGAGGAAAACATAAGAAAATCACAAGTGCTATTCAAAAATATCACAAGTGATATTCAAAAAATTACAAGTGATATTCTAGATATCACTGGATATCACTTGTGATATTCATAAATCACTTGTGATATTTGGAAACGTAAGAAAATGGACGAAAATGTAACAAAACGGATGAATACGTATGAAAACAGACAAAAACGTATGAAAGCGTAAAAGCACGTATGAAAACGGACAAAAACGTATGAAAAATGGACAAAAACGAAAGATTACGGATGAAAACGGACGAAAACGTTTCTGAATATCACAATTGATATTCAGAATATCACTTGTGTTTTTCTGAATATCAATGGTGATATTCTAAATNGAAAACGGACGAAGACGTATGAAAAATGGACGAAAATGAAAGAAAACGGACGAAAATGTATTAAAACGAACGAAAACGTATGAAAACGGACGAAAACGTATGAAAACGAACGAAAGTGTAAGAAAACATATGAAAACAGACGTTAACGGGCGAAAACGTAAGAAAGCGGACGAAAACGTATGAAAACGGACAAAATCGTATGAAAACGGGCGAAAATATATGAAAACGGGCAAAAACGTACGAAAACAGACAAAAACGTATGAAAACGGACGAAAACGAAAAAAAAAAAAAAAAAAGAAAGCGAAAAAAAAGTTTATTAGGAAAAAAAGCGTGGATTAGAGAAAGAAAGAAGAAGAAAAAAATGTGTAAAAAAAGACAAAAAAGAAAAAAAAAAAAAAAAAAAAAAAAGAAAAAAAAAAAAAAAAAAAAAAAAAAAAAAAAAAAAAAAAAAAAATAAATAAATAAAAAAAAAAAAAAAAAAAAAAAAGAAAGAAAGAAAGAAATAAATAAAGAAAAAAAAAAGAATAATAAAAAAGACAAAGAAAAAGGGGGAAAAAACATAGACTTATGTTTCCCCATTTAATCTTAGGTTAATCCCCACCATTAGATCAAACTAGATGGATGGTGGGGATTTGTCCCTTGGTATGCACTAAAATTAGAGTATGCAAAATAAAGTGACTCTCCTTTAGTGATTTAAAATGTTTAAAGTTTTAAGCATGATCATATGTAGTTCTTTTTAATAAAAAATGTTTGAAATTACTTAACTTTGTTTGAAAGGTACTGTATTTATTTATTACTTGTACTTGAAGTTTCATTAATTAAAGGGTTTGTTTGGATGTGCCTTTCTATGCTGGTTCGCAATTATATCTTCTGAAAATATCAAGTTTATAGCTAAAATTTTATTTTAATAAATACACAGGATAATAGTTGAGTGATCGTAAACGTATGCACATGGATAAAATTCTCACATTAACTTGAGGCTACATTTCGTTTAAAGGTTTCTTGTACTTTCTTTTTATACAACACGACCTGTCAACTTTTTCCAAACTAAGTCAAAAGGGTAGACATTTTTCCACCCAATTTGGGGAGGTTTTACCCTCCTAGGCAAGGTCTCAAGAGTCTTGTCTAGGTGATAGGGGTTTCTTCTCGCGTGTGTAAAGGGAAGGGTGTCATTGCCTTCTGGGCTGGACCTAACCTGATTGTGTGGACTCGCTACGTCTTCTGGGCTAAGGGTCATGTAGTCACAAATTACCGTTAAAAAAAAAGAAAAAAAAGAAAAAGGGGTAGACATTTTTCTTAAAGGATGAAAAAATTCCAAGTCAAGTAAAAGGTAGTTTATAACTTTATTGACCGAGTTTGTATCGTTGAATTACCATCTCGAACGTTGACAAGCTAGCGCTCTAGTCTCAATGGGTACTTGATGTCCATCGCATGCATTTAAAAAAATATACTACATGAATAATCCAAATCCAATACATGCTTTTAAAGTTTAAATCAAAACTAAAAGTAATGGTGGGTGATCGATCAACCTCCTTTCTTGGTGATCTTTCACCGCTTCTCTTCTTCACGCTGTCACGCATATATCTCATTACCTTCTTTTCTTTTCACCCGTGATTTTGTATTTGTATAGTGGTTTGGTGGTACAGACCATCAAACGGTTTGCCAACTTTCCTTTTATTTGTGTGTGTTTATTAAGTATGTTGACATAAAGTGAAGTATTTTCATATGTTTGGTTTGGTAATGGTGAGTTTGGTGGTGTGCCAAATGGTGATGTGACGCTGACGTGAAGGTAATGATTTTGGTGAACATTACTTCCAGTTTAAGAACATCATGTGCAGTGGCTTGAGCCAAAACACGTTTTTGGTGTCACGTCATGTCACCTAAACATTATTTCCTTTTACTTTCCTTATCACTCTCACACACCAAAAATCCCTCCTTCATCACTCGAGCCAAAACACTTTTCTAAGACCGATTATATCTAATTAAAATACAAACTCAACACAAAACAATGCTCTAAGAAAATAATACATGAGTTTGATATTCACCGGCATGCTTGCCAACATTATCCAAACAAGAATACGTAGTATATCAAAGCAATGTTAACACATGCTTTCTATACATGATGAACGATCCAATAATGATACAAGAGAAGAGGAAGCCCATGGTCTATGTAAGCCCAAATTAGGCCTGCCACATGATATACCATCATGTTAGGCAAAACTAGGGGTGTTCACGGATCAGGTAATATTCACAGTAACCGAAAACCGAAATCAAACCGAATCGAAAAAAAAAGAACCGAATTGGTCATAAGCGAACCGAACCGAACCGAACTAAATATTCGGTTATCGGTTTGGATATGGGTTTGGCAATGAAAACCGAAAACCGAACGAAAACCGAATTTCTTATGAGTATATATTTTTTCTATGTATTATATATGAAAAAATATTACTAAAACTCTTTTTTAGTATAAATATAACATTTTTCTATGTATTTGTATGAAAAAAATTACTAGAACTCTTTTTTAGTATAAATATCTGATTATTTAAGTTTGAAGAAAAAATTTTGTGCTAAAACTATATATAAAAAAAAATAATTAAAATTATGTAATTCGGGTTATTCTGTTTGGTTTTCGGTTATAGGGGTTCGGTTTGGCCCAGAAATTTTTTTTAGCCGAACTAACCGAACCGAATAAACCGAATAACCGAACCAAATAACCCAATAACCAAACCTATGACACACCTAGCAAAACAATGATACGTACGTGTACTTGCACCAGTGATACCAAACAGTAAAAGGTTAATTATAAATTATTGGTTAAGATATTTCATGATTGTTGTAAACAAGAAGGAATGATAATGTTCTTCAATTGAATTCTAAAGTAGGAATTACAAGGAATATATATAGACAAATATTAGGGCAAAACTCTAATAGCTAATATGGGCCGTCGGCCTATTATGTGCTATATGGACATCCACATATAATTATTCATAACACTCCCTCTTGGATGTCCATATTGTTAATACGCTTAGAAAATGTTGCCTCATTAAAAACCTTGTCAGGAAAACCCAGTGGGACAAAACCATGACTAAGGGAAAAAGAGTGCAGCGCGTATTATCTCCCTCTGATGACTACATCACTTGAGCTCTTCGAGTAGGTGCATTCCAATGTTGTGGTTTAATTTCCTAAATGTTGAGGTAGAAGCGCCTTGGTGAATTAGATCCGCAAAATTGTCACTTGAATGAACTTGTTGAATAATAATATCACCATTCTTTTGTAAGTCATGAGTGAAGAAGAATTTCGGTAAAATATGTTTCATCCTATCGCCCCCCGTTTGACGTATAACCTTTCTTAAGTTAGCCAGGAACATTGTTCATCTCCGTTCATGCAAAACCTGTTGGTGACGCTCTTTCTCTGAAGAGATTAGCACATGATCTCGCAAGGTGTGTGTGTATCTACACTTCACAAGCCAATCACATTTTCGACGCTTGTGCTGTCAATATCGCTAGAATTTCTTGGCGTGGGTCTGGATGAAGTCGATGGGATCGTGCTCGCTGCCGAAGCGCTGAACGCGATGAATGTAGTTCCGTGCCACTTGTAGGGACAGTACAGTATATCACTTTGAGATTCGAGACCACTTGAGGATGGAACGGCTCAGAGCGGATATCCGTAGCATCTGCATACTCAACTTCAGACCTTGCGTTTGCCCCTGGTGTTAGTAGATAAGTACTCAGAACCCGTAT
Organism: Artemisia annua; assembly: GCA_014162995.1. Lineage (NCBI taxonomy): Eukaryota > Viridiplantae > Streptophyta > Magnoliopsida > Asterales > Asteraceae > Artemisia > Artemisia annua. The sequence goes on from LBNU01011983.1 coordinate 69,196, forward strand.
CCTTTGTACCTTGAAGATATCCGAAATAGTGTTGTTGTTTACCTCCAGGTTGGAGAAAGAATTGATGCCCGCCCTCGTTAAGAACGTCGCGGAGTTACTAGATAGAACCCCGGTGGACAAAGCGCATCTAGTGCAAGGAAAAAAAAGCACGACATAAACTCCTGTTATGGACGCTCGGGGGATGTTGCCTCATTAAAAACCTTGCCGGAAAACCCTGTGGGGACAAAACCATGGTCAAGGAAAAAAGAGTGCAACACGTATCTTCGCTCCCCTGATGATCACATCACTTAATCTCATTGAGTCAGTCAAATGCACATTGAAGTGTCTTGATAGAATCACGTGAATAAATTCTCTACATGTTATTTTCATATCCATTAACATACGTCATACATCTCATTCAAGTACATCATCGTACTTCACAAGTTATTCATTGCAAACACAGTTAATTCAAATGATATTTTATATCATGTATGACCATTAGCGAGAATCATAAATATTTCATACACATTTTAGTATGACACTTTAAATCGATATTGTGATCATCATCTTTATAAATCAAGGGGTCTTTTTTTCATCATGTGACCTCATAAAGATAAGCGTCATTTATCTATATAAAGATATGTAGCATCCTTCTTTAGCTTTCACGATGCATAATGATTACATCTTTAAGATGTTCAATTCATAACCTAAGACAAGTTGTGTCTTTTTGTTTCAAATTCAACTTTTATGCATTCAATCGTCTTTACAATCATAAAATCAACTTGTATGAAACTTAAAACATATTCACATCTAGATCTCTTTATAAAGTTTCATAGGAAAGCAAAATTCTTTATTTGGCACATGTACTATCCACTAAGACGATTATAACATATATGCCAAACACATGATTATTTCAATACAATCAAGTAGTGTTCTCGAGAACTTCTCTTATATGCTTAGCATGCTTCATGCATTTTATATCATATAATAAAATCTCGTACGAGCTCTATTCATTTATCATTTAGACGCATATCAATTACTTATTATATTGCCAGACTTAATAAATACATTATTGGATCCACCACATGTGAACATACAATGTATGTGCATTATCATTTACAAGTCTTTGAGAAAATGTACGTGTGTCATCACTTGTACCTTATGCATAATTTAATTTAATTTTCTCATAAAGACTGATGCATATCTAATAAGTTTACATATTCATATGTACGGACTTCATTCATTTATACGTATGCACTTCCTGCATGTATGTTTTCATGATCCTCACCATGATTCTAGCGCTATCTTATTTATTTTCATAATCATTACCATGCCCATTATCATATACAATAGTACTATCGACGTCGATTCATTACTTTTCGATTCCACACTTTACTAGACATTATATATCATTTATTGAGATCTCATAGTTTTTCATATACCCGGGGTTTTTCAATAACCTTCATGTCTAGTATCTCTTGACTATTATGGGGTCTTATTACCTCGATTTGACCATCTTCATTTTCTTGCTCCATTTTATTTAATCACTCGAGGACTTTTATTTGAAATCGATTTGTCTATCACGCTGCAGCCGTGCCATAAACTTACTATCATTCATTGATTGTACCTTTGGGAATACATTTTAATTGGAGCATTAGCAGCATTTATATTATCTAGTCACTTATTTAATATCACAACCATGCTGGCAATTACTAGATCTGGAATATAAATTGTCCCTTTAACGTAAAGTTCATATTCATTACTGTGAGGATCAACATTCATATCATAATTCATTCCATATTCCTTGCTGCTCATTCTCTCCCCTGAATGAATTATCCATTTCAACATCCCATTATTGTGCGTTGTGGTGGATTTACGAAACATATACCGCACATTTACAAAATTCTTATATAGGAAACATATGGTTCGTGACCAAAACCATTCTAATGGGGAGGAGTCGTTATAAATTGCTGGCAAGATGAGAATTCAGATTTTATAACATGCCCCATAAACTAAGACTTTTGTTCTCATAATATTATTGGCTTTGCAATCAACTGAAGACGTTTTATAAACGTTTCAACAAAAGCAATTCGCGTATGAACATGGGCTACTTTTATGTTCAACACTTATTCCAATAATCGCCCAACATATGGAAGTATTCACCACCAATTCCAAAGATACAATATGGAAAACCATGCTCGCATTTTATAAGCCGAGCCATTAATCACGCTAACTTTAAGTTGCGTCTTTGATGATCATTTTGACGATGCATCGATTTTAAAACTCAAAATGATCCAAATGGTGGATGTATAGGCCTACATACATCCCCTTTATATTTTTTCCAAAAACCTTATAAGGTAAAATCCTTACCTTAATATGGTGGTGATTTTTGAACGATTAACTTCCTATGAGAACAATCACATTTATATTGGAAGAAACTTATTCTTCTTCTATACATTTCGCATCATCATTGACCCGGTATGGTCCAACCGGTCATGCCACTCAATAAAATTATCTTGGCTCATAAACTCTATTTTATGACCACATTGATTTCACTTTCTTGTAAACATCAAATAATATGAATATTTTAATATAACGTCACATTTCTCCAATCAAACTTATATATATCTCGTTAGCTTTATAGCATTATCGGACAAGAAAATATTTCTTTACTTTTGAAACTGTACTATTAGAACAACATATCAACCGATTAATGTCATAATGAAACTCTAATTATGCAAGATATCATGGTACACTAGCAAATATGACTAAAATAATAATGAAACTTGCAAATAAACATAGCAAGATATATATGCAATATTACGACAAAAACATAATATACATGCATAAGCACATAACTATCGGTCTCAAACATATAAATGAGCGTTTCATGTAGTTATATAGACATGATGACAGAACTATGTTATTGCAATATATAACTAAATGCATGGCTTACTCAATTCAAAAATAGCAAATTCATATTCCTTCAAATATTATAATCACAAGCTATATATTAGTATCTCTAAGTCATGACTAATTAATATTTATTGTACATCGCATGTTAGTAACAATTAAATAACACAATCTTTATCCCAATAATGACCGAACATGTAAATAGTTAATTACAATCATGTGAATACATGAATAAACTCAAGATTTAATCATTACACTTACAAAAATCATTCTCAATTTTAAGATTACTTTCGTTAAATTATGGAAATTAATCATGATCTATATCGCAACATATAAGAGTTGTGCTATTCATATAGATGGTCACATTATAGGTACATTATATATTGATATATGATCCATAACCATGTAATTACCTAATGACCTAAATAACAAATTTGGATGCCCCAACAAAATAGGCCTCGTGGAACTAATCATAATGTTATATCCTAATGATCAACCATACATGTCGCAAATCAGATACTTCTTATTCATATAGCAAACAAGTAGTAAATGGATAAACATGTGATGCAATAATTGTAAACAAACTTGATACTAAAACATGTGTATAGATAGTCACATTCGACACAAATCACTAACCATTATTACTTCTCGTAACTTTCGTTTATTACGTCGCATGCAATAAATCATAGGGTCACAACTTATACCAAGTTATATCAAGCATGTATTTTCAAAAGAATCTTTTAAAAAAAACAACCGAAAATTATTAATATGTGCAGATATTTCAAGTAATCAACTGAATGATGATACTGAAGTTGCTTAATACAAATAGACAATATATTTTGCAAAAGTTACACATGAATATATACTTTCGAATTTTAATAGTATCATCAATTGTTTTTAAGCAATTATCTCTACTACATATAAAGAGTGTATAATTTTACCTAAAACTCTCAAATAAGTATAGCATGAATAAAAAAAAATTTAGTTATATAAGTAGCTATAATAGAACTTGAGGTTCTAATTTAATTATGTGATTTTGATTCTTTTTATGTAATCACAATAGAATTTTTTTTATTTACTTATTTATTTATTTATTATTTTTTTAATAGCAAAACATTCATGTTATATGTATAAGACTTAAATTAATCAACTCTTTGCAGTTTGCATTATATCCCTTCTGACACAATAAACATACGTTGCCCATAGCCTCAAACTTATGTCAAAAAAACATAACAAAAATACGAGATCTATAGTTCTAGCCAATAAGTAGAAGACATAACGAAAATACGAGATGTATAGTTCTAGCTAATAATCATAAATCTGAAACAGAAAACATGCATGATAACCCTTAACACATATCATGAATTATTAATCTAGTTCAAAATAAAAACAAAAATAATGTACTGTATTAGTTCATGCTCATTATATGTCGCAAAAAGATATGAGTTTAAATGCGTAATTGCTAATAACAAATATATAAGTTCATGTATGCAAATTTAATAGTTTAACTTCCATATACAGATGGCGACAATACTGATAATATTAGTATATCATGCATCTTAATATCTTGATTATATAGCGTAGACATTGTATGATAAATAATAGGTTTTATATTTACCTTATAGATTGAAAACCACGAGAATAGACAAGATACGAAGAATAGTTTAAGAATGTTCTTCAATTGAATTCTAAAGTAGGAGATTACAAGGAATATATACAGACAAATATTATGGCAAAACCCTAATAGTTAATATGGGCCGTGGGCTTATTATGGGCTATATAGACATCCACATATAATTATTCATAACAATGATAAATATGTCATGCNTCTATATTTTTTGTATTTATCTTCTACTTGTGTTGTGGATAAATATAAAATGTTACCTAATAAGAAAATAATCTTTTTTTTTTAAATATCTTATCTATATTTTTTGTATTTATCTTCTACTTGTGTTATGGATAAATATAAAATGTTACTTAATAAGAAAATAATCTTTTTTTTTTAAATAAAATTATTACTAAATAAGGTATGGTTCCAATTTTTTTGAAATGAAAAATTCCCAATAGGGGTTTTGTTTTATTATATAAAAGATAATAGGTTTTATATTTACCTTATAGATTGAAAACCACGAGAATAGACAAGATACGAAGAATAGTTTAAGAATGTTCTTCAATTGAATTCTAAAGTAGGAGATTACAAGGAATATATACAGACAAATATTATGGCAAAACCCTAATAGTTAATATGGGCCGTGGGCTTATTATGGGCTATATGGACATCCACATATAATTATTCATAACAATGATAAATATGTCATGCTGTTTTGATTTTGCAATGTAGATCAAGCTAATCGACCAAATATTTTATTAATGGTGGACCTCTTCCCTTAGTAGCAACAAGGGGTTTATTACCCGCCGCGTTGCGGCAGGATTTTCTTTTGTGCATTTTGTTTTGCAAATTTTTTTGACGGCTTTCGTTTTTTTTTAATACGATATGAATCGTTAAGGGTGTGTTTTACTCTGTATTTGTTCGGAAGTTTTTTTAGGTTGTTTGAAATTCGCGACGGTTATAAGTAAATTTGAGCCGGCCGTCCGATTTTGAATCACTGGTAAGTTTATTTGCGACAGCCTTTTTTTTTCTTTTAGTACGGTAGGAATTGTTAAGGGTATGTTTTAGTTTCTGTTTGTTTCATTTTTTTACTTTTGTTTTGCAATATTTTTTAGTCAAGTATATTTTGTTGGATTTTTTGTGTCCTAATATTTTTTAATTTTAGGTTACATTATCTAAGACTAAGTTTGAGATTTCAAATTTTGAAATAATGTGGCTGATTGATCTTGTCAAACAGTGGTTGTCCGTTGTTTCAGGGAAGAAATTTGTAGTTAATGTTTTTTGGGGAAGGATAATATCATTTTTTATTACATTGGTTTTCTGCTTTTCTTTATTTAAGTTTTTCTGGCATTGGTCTTATTTGTTGTTTTTTTTTATAGTTTTCTGGTTCACTGCCTATTGCCCTAATGGATGGTTTAGTTAGGTTGTTGGAGTTGGCTTACTCATCGGGTTCGGTTTACATTTCTGATGTAATGTATTTGGGTTTTCAGAGGGAGGTTCAGGAAGAGCAAGGTTGGCTGTCTTTTTTGCATGGTTGGTGTGTGTATAGCTGATCGATTGGCTTATTTAGATGCTATTATTCGGGAATTGGAGCTTTGTAGGGACCGTGTATCTGTGGCTCGGTTTTTGGTGGAATTGAGAGTGGTGACGATGTTGTGTTTGCTGATGCCATCATGTATTTTAAGGGTATTCGCGATTTTGAGGCCGAAAAGTTAGACAATCTGCATCTTTTTTTACAGGCATCTGCAGCGCATGTTGCTCGGCGTAGGCAGTTTGTTGCTAGGTTTAGTAGTGTGTCATAGTTGTTGCGTGGTCGAGTTGCTTAGATAGGCGATTTTAGGTTTGTTTATTTATGGGCGTATGTGTACCGTTGTTTTATTATCGTTTTATGTTTAGGTTGTTTGTTAACTTATGATAAATCGAATGACTGAGAACCTGTGTGTCTTATTCATTATGCATCTGTTTTAGTTTGTGAGTATTCATATGTTTGTTTTGTATTTATGTTGTGCATTTACATTGTTTATGTTTCTGTTTACGTAAAAAAAAAATTATGAAAGTTGACTTGTCTGTTATGTTTTGCACGTAAGATTGGCGCATTGGATTTGTACGTTTTTTTCAGATACATGCCGGAACTTTACTGTGGTTTTTTTTCCTAAGTATGTTTTATTATTTTTGTTGTTTAATTTATAATTTAATTTGCTACGAACTATGACGGATTGTAAAATAAAATTTGGTTTTCTTATAATTTTTTGTTTAATAGGAAAAAAAATGCATTCGTTTTAATCTTTAAGCAACTGTTTATTTAATTTTCTTTTTAATAGGCATATTTTTTTGTTTTGTTTTTCTAAATAGCTATATTTTTTTTTCCTTTTTGTGAAAGGTAAGTTTTAGTTTTTTTTTCCCAGATGACACATTTAGTTTTCTTTGGTTATTTTTATTTTGCCTATTTTATTTTCTTATAAAAATTGCTTATTGGAGCTTCGCATTTGTTTGCGTTTGCCCCGACCCGAAAAAGAAAAGTGTTCTAAGTTGGATTCCATTTGTACTTGTCTCTTATCTCTTTTTTCACATTTCCGTTTAGGTAGAACTATGCACCAGGTGTCGCTTTATTACTCGCCATCTTCATATTGGCTTCTAATAATCCGGTTTACGTAGTGGGTTATCGCTGTAATTCACTCCAATGTGGGTTCTTTAATTGCGTTATTTCGGCTATGGTTTATCCTTTCGTCAATGGGGTTCGATGGTGTGTGTAGGTTTGTATATCGAGGTCCCTTTGTGTTTCAGATGCGCCGATAAATCTGCCTACGCGCTCAAATGACGGCTCTTTGTCACCAGGTCAGCTGCCCGGTATGACCTAATTTGATTTAGATAAGTATTGGGTTATCCTGTAATTAATTATTTTTGTCTGCTAGTTTTGTATTGTGGCTATAAAAGGTTATGCTTATGTGGTGTTATTTATATTATTGCTTCTAAATAGTTTCACAATAATGGATATCATATTAGCAGTGTCAATCATGCTGGTAATGCGAGTCATGTTGCCAATGGTAATGGGAATCATGTTGGTAATGTGAATCATGCTGCAAATGGTAATATGTCTAATATTGATAGACTTGCTCGTGTGGCTAATTCGAAAGATAGGGGTAGGCAGTTTTACCTGTTTTTTGAGCGATATAGGTTTATCCTTCTGAATGCGCAACGCTGTGATAGGCGCCACATAACTCGTGAAAGGGTGTTGCTGCAACAATTACAGGCCTTCCTTAGGGAGCTTGAAGGCCTTCAGGACTCTGTTTTGATGAGCCGCAGTCTGGCACTTCTCCGCGCTCTCATTGCTATTGTCGAGCAACGCATTCGTGCATATGGTCGTAATGTTGCAGATGCGGGTCGCATGGCCTCCCTTGTCATGGATTATCTGGCAGATGTAACACACATGTAATAGCTTGTTAGGATGTCTTGTAGTAGGCTAGTACAACAGGCATGTAAATAAGTGCTGTTTGTTGTTTTATAGTGTTTAGGTATGTGTGTCAGTTATGTTGCTTGGGTCTGTAAGTTGTCTTAGTGGTCGTTAGCTTGTAGGGGCTGCTCGTTTGTGTGTTTTGGCCTGATCAAGTTCTATGAAGCTCATAGTCGATGATGGAAGATGTGATGTTTTTTGGTGAAGTGTTTTAGGCGAGGCCATAGTTATAGATCCTCCAGTTGTATCGCGCTTTCAAAGCATAGTTTGTAACATCTGTTTTGCTATTCTAGATGGCTTTCAAACTTGGTCTATATGTAAAAAGTTATTATATATTATTATGTGGTTTGTGTTTAGTGTTGTTCTGTTTATGAGGCTTGGATGGTTCAATGTCAGTTAACATATGCTAGTGGTGTGTTGGTGGTTATGTTTAGTTTGTGCGATTCTTTTTCTTTTGATGGTCATTTTACTGCAGATGAAATGTTTTACAGTTTGCGTCGATCAGAAATGCCAATTTATGGTATTGTATATCTTTAACATTGATTAAGTAAGTGTGTTAGAATAGATAGTTCATAGTTTGAGTGTTTATGTTTGGATTGGATACTGAGTTTTGGGGTGTGCTTCAAGGGTATATATGTCAATGCAGATTTGAATTGGTTGGATTGTGGTGAATCATTTTTATTTGCAACAATAATTACCAAACATGAATTTTAATGAAAGTTAGAGCTAAATAATCCGTATTTAGGTGGCATGGAATAACGGCATTTGTATGACCGTTGAGTGGTTAATTTATGATCGCTTCATGAGGTTGTAATATAGTTGCAGTGTCGCATGTGAACCATTGTTGGTTTGGGTCTGTATAGTGTACTGGTTTTGTGTTTGTTTTTCATAAAAGTGTTGGGATGGTTTTCATGTTTTATTTGTGTTCGCCAATTGTAAGGCCCATAGTCGATTGCAGTTCCACAGGGCTGATGTGCTTTTTTGGTATATAGAAGCATGTGTTTGCAGAATCAGCGTACTGCTACTTTTATAAGTTAGCATTTTTGACTGACTTGTGTGTAAGCCTGTGGCACGTTTATGCTGATAGTACACTTCTTGGTGTCAAATGTTGTTGTCAATCAGATATGGCAGGTTCGGTTCTTCTCTTACCATGTGTCTTTTTGATATTGTATTTTCGTGGGTAACTTGGTTTACAATGGTTTCAAGTTTAATACAGTCACATTATGTTTAGTAGGCGTCTTTGGTGCTTATTAACTATTGGTTGATTTTGATTGTGTTTGTTATTGGTATTCTTTATGTTTTTATTACCAAGTCGGATTTATTTATGGCAGATGTACGGACGTGTCACCTTTTGATTCTCTGTAGTGGGTAACCTGATTCTTGTTGAGTGGATTTGCTAGGTAACTGCTGGTAATCTCATTTGGTTAATAAGCCTATAACCTTCATCTGATTTGTCTAGTCTGTTTTGACTTGGTGCGTTCGAAGATATAGCACTATATTGATGCACAGTGTATTAGCTAGGTATATACGATAATAGTTAATAATAAGATAGAGTTGCTTGCTAGTTATACACAACAAAATTCGATCGCATAATTGTCATATAGTAGCCATGCGACTATGCAATCGTTCATACGTTCATATGCAACTTATGTACGGCTGCGTGTTTTTACTTAATTAATCTGTCTTTTGCTTCTTTGGTTGTGGGCTGCTTTCTTGGTCTGCAGAGTCGGTAAACAACTCTTTTCTGACAGCCGATGAACTTGGCAGGTTTGGTGTATCTGCTATGTTTGCCGGAGTATCTTGAGTTGCTGATGGCGTTGCGGGTGGTGGGCTGACTTCTGCAGTTGTTTGCGTATCCGTTATTGTCACAGCAGGGGATGATGGGCCTTCTGATGGTGCAGGTAGAATGGACGGCAGATGGTCCATAACTTTTTGCAAGACGAATGTAGGAGGACCTTTGGCCGCTGGTTTAGCAAACCGGAACTGTAGAACATGACGTGTATTCTCCAAGGCCGATATTTCTGGTGGGATGACTTGTGGGTCTTTGTTGGGACTTCTTGAAGCAGAGTGTTAATGTCTTTAATGAGGCCTTCTGTTTGAGGACTGAAGCAGGTTATGGTTGCATTTCCCGTGCCATCCGTCACAATGATCCTAAATGAGTAGCTGTGCAGGAGAAATCAATAATTTGAGCGGTATGTTTTACGTTTGATTCGATATATGTTAATACAGATAGTTCCTTTTTAATTTATAACATGTAACAATACCTTTTTTCGGGGTTTGGTTGAGTCCCATATTGATGGCAGTGCCCGTGAATAAACCCGTATCTTAATTTTCCACCGCATTCATCGCACTTTTGGTAGTACCAATCTTGCGTGGTGTCGATTCGAAGTATCATTACATCCTGTGTGAATAGTACACGCTGTCGATGTTTGATAGTTGTTAGTTTACTGGTTTAGTAAATGCATTGAGTTTGAATGTTATTTATCGTACCTGTTGAGTATTTGGGTCGATTTGTAGCAGTGTGGCTAGAGGAACCCTGTTTCTGGTCCGTTCTTGTTCCCATTCTGTCAGCCTTTCAGTTTGCACCTCTAGTTTAGGGGTAGGGTTGTTACTCTGGTTATACCTGGATTCACATATGGCAATTTATTAGTATCAATTTAGTTTTCGTAGTGTTAAAATAATTGATTATTGAATGTGATTGTACGCAGCCAGGAGGTCGGCGGTCTCATCAACCGGTGGATTGAAGTAGTAAGAAGTTGCAAAAGTGGCTGACAATTGAAGTTGACCTAGACATGAAAAGATGGTGAGTAAGTAGACAGGAGGCCGACCAATGCGGTCAACTGTGTATATGGTAAAGTCTTATATTTACCGCCGTGTGTCTTTAAATAGCATGAGCTAACGGCAAGTCTGACAGGCTGCTGCATTTTTGCGTATTCCTCATCCTCAAAGTTATCAGCCTTTTCGTTCCATAGTGTGAAGATGACGACATTGTTGTTGCATGATTTAGATATGTGTAAGGATTGTGTATTCGGTAAGTATGTTATTAATAATTAAGTGGAGACACTTACTTCAGATTGCGAATTCCTATGTTTCTTAACTTAATTTTATTACCAGTCGCGCCTCCATACCCTTTAACTTTCTCCACATTATGGATATACCCAATGTAATCTGCAAAGACATTAGGACAAATTCTTTAGAGTTGTGTAACTGAACAAACATGAATAATTTAGGAATGTGGAATACCTGTCAGTATGGGATTTTTTTTTCGAGCCTCCCGCCAAGCTCATTATAGGCTGCAAAATTAAAGTAATGGTAGGGGTACCCATCATCCTTGAGCAAATCTATTTGCGTGTGTTTTCCAAAACAAAGTGTTATGTCATTATCAAGTGTTTTTCCCCAGCTGTCCGCTTTTTCAAACCCAAACGCCTTGAATCCTGTAAACGCAATTTGTTTGCAGATCATGTTCAAGACGTTCTTTCTCCTTCGAATCTGCATTAGCTTGTATAGCTGATCCCTGTAATCAATAGTATTATGTGACATCTGTAAAGCGATTATAGTCTGATTGTCATAATGTGTAGTCCTTTAGAAGGACAAAGCTTATCTGGTACCTTTTTATCAAGTAGTATGCACGAAAAACCTGTAGGAATGAGACTTGGTACTTTCATGGCAGTCCATTTACGATAAACTCTTGCTTCAATAAATTTACTATTGTCTGCAGGGTTCAAGTCTGTAAAATAAGCAACAGATCTTTGTGGGGTAGCGGGGATAGCGACTTTCGATGCTGTGTCTACGTCACCGGTGAGTGCCATTTTCCTGTAAGCATGCATATTAGTATACAGAAGTGAGGCTTAAAAAAAGTTGAGTGAGTTATCTGAATTAATATTAAGTTAGGCAACTTTTTTATTGATGACATATCTACGCAACAGTAGTGTAATTAAATCCGTAGACACAACACGTAATGCTATTGCAATGCGGTAACCTTATAATAATACGTAAATCTTATAACAGCAATAATAACATGGCATATGAATGCAGCTGCCTAATAGACTGCTACTCTATAGAAAACTTAGAAAAGCTTGGCAGTTTTAATGCTATGATAAGGCAAGAACAGATTAATATAACAATAACAATATCGGCCAGAGTTGCTCGTAATGAAAACTTGTTTTTATGCGTATAATATATATTCGGTATTTTGTTGCGCTATTATCGTCCAAATAGTGAGTCTCAGAGAATTGTCCTTTGAAATCATGGCTCGTTGTACCATAATTTTATTCAGGAAATCTTTGTAAACGATGTTCTTTGTCGTATTCTTCTCAGACTCTGAGTTTCCGCCGATAAGCAACTTTAAGCCTTCTGGAGAAGTAGCTCTAGACAGTGCTACGTATAACTGCCCATGACCAAATATGGGTTGAGGAAGGTACACGCCAATTTTATTAAGGGCCTGGCCTTGGCTTTTATTGATGGTCATGGCGTAGCAGAGCTTAACTGGAAATTGTTTCCTTTTGAACGTAAAGGGAATGCTGTCGTCGTTGTGTGTAAGTAGAATTCTGGGTAGGAAAACCTTTTTACCAACTCGTGTCCCCGTAATTATTCTAGCTTCTATAATCCGCTGTAGAAGCTGGCTGACAATCAGTCTTGTTCCATTACACAGACCGCCTATTAGGTTAAGGTTTCTGAGTAGCATTATAGGTGTTCCAATTTTTAGAGCCAAGACATGCTGAGGCATACTCGGGAAGTCCATGCTATTTAGATATTCTGGTGGATACAACAGTTCTGTGGCGCCACCGTCATTCATTTTGGGTGTTGCTTGGTCAAAACTTCTGTAGAAATGCCCTTGACCCTGCAAACTGTCCAATATTTTCTTGTTTATGATGTCAACTGTCTCGTTTTCCGGGCAGACAATAGCCTTCTCTTGTAGCGATTCTGCACTTGGTGCTTGTAGTGTTTCGGTGTCATATATATATTGTATTAACTCTGTCAGTCCGGTTTCCGAATCGTCGATACAATATTCTTCTAGTATCCTTACCCAAGCTGTATTTTCTGGATGCGTCTCATCAGGGTAACCGGCTACATCGTTACCAATGGTAAGCAACCATTCTGAGAAACCCGTTATGTTGCGATAGATGGTGCTTGTTGATGCTGCACGATGAAGGCGCATATTTTGGTGTAAGAATATGACCTGAAAATGGCTCCAGAGGTACGACTCGGCAATTGAGGCAGCTATTATCTCAGTTTTGGATGCTCGTTTTTTAACTGGCAGTGTCTGCCTAAAGTCTCCCCCCAAAACAACTGTTTTTTTCCCAAAGAAATGGCCTGGTGTATCCAAAATATCTCTGAGTGTGCGATCCAAGGCTTCGAAGCACCTCCGATTGTTCATCGGCGCCTCGTCCCATACAATCAAATCTGTCTTACTAAGCAATTCGGCTAATTGGGTGTTCTTTTTAACATTGCATACCGAATGGTCTGTTAAATTGATAGACAGTTTGAACCTTGAATGGGCCGTACGGCCAGAGGGCAAAAGCAAAGAAGCTATCCCAGAAGATGCAACAGCTAACACGATTTTACCCTGCGACCTCAGAGCAGATAGAATGGCTTTCCAGACGAAGGTCTTCCCTGTTCCACCGTGCCCGTAAATAAATAGTTCTTGATTGCCAGTTGCGATGGCAGCAAGAACTCTGTCAAATATTGCCCGCTGTTCTTGATTAAGTTGTGGAATAAGTCTGTCTCTTTCTTCGACTAACTGCTCGCGGTCATAATTTAGCTCTTCCATAACCAATTTATTTCTTAATATTCTCAGCAAGTTATCTGGAGGCTTTGGCAGCGAGAAATCTGACAAAGATTTTCCATAAAACACGAGCGACGCCTGTAGCTCATAAAGGATTCCACCTCTAACCATATCTTCATTGACATGAAGATTTGGAATATTCAGCAGTATTGATAGCCTGTTTGGTATGTCTTCGCGCATATGTTCCCAGTGTGACTCAAATAACACCGGTGGCTGTGCGACACCACAGAAAATAAGAATCTGTACAAACAAATCCCTCAGTTCCGACGCGTTTGCCGATACTGCTGCCTCTTCTAGTGCTAATGTCCATTCTCGGTCGTCTCCTAGCAAACCCATTGCCTCACAGGCTGCACGATGAGTAAAATAAACTGTTGTGTCAACCTTTCAGATGTCAGCAAATGAAGTGCAACCGGTCTGATGGCATAACGACATCCTTTGGAAAAAAAAAAGGTCGCCGCTAGCTGGATGCACATACGTAAGCCTCCCTATAGACGGCTTATTTCTGTTTTGTCTTCGTGACCAGCTACGAGTTTTCAGTGACCATATAAATTCAGATGGAAACTGCAAGTACGTAAGATGTCTGCCATACGGGTACAACCGATTATAGTCGAGCCATTCTGTTAGCGTCGTCTTTTTGCTTCTAGAATTGTTGGCGATAGTCGTTAGACGCTGTGAAGCTCTGAACGCTATTTGCTGCATATTTTCAGCATGTACAGTTAGTATTTGGACTGCGGGTTCTCTACTATGAATATCAAAACCAAATATCTGCCAGCATGCTTCATGTGGCCCAATATACCTTGCATCCATGAAATTTCTTATCTCATCTATATGAACCAAAGATCCGGTACCTGCAGATGGATTAGCAGCCGACGAACATGGACCCTGCCTCTGCTGACCTATTGGCCTAACAACTCTTGCCACAATTCTGTCCATCCCTTTAGATATATATTTGAATAGGTACTTTATAAGCATCGTCCAACCGCAATATTCCACATTAATGTGCGCACAGAAATCCATACACAACGTACGATTATAGGGCACAACATAGCCGTTATCCAATTTGACCCCTCGACGGTATGTATCGGCCCCAGTTTCCCGCCTTCGGTAGTGCACATACCCCTTATTGTCAGTGTATGTGTTATGACAGTATTCCTTTGGGAATAGCTTCTTGCAACTGTCACGTTCGATGGTACACGGAGCATTAGGATACGCGCGACCACATGGACCGTGCATCATCAGTTCCGAAATGACCCTGAATCCTTCAGGATCTTGTACATGGTTAGGAAGCTCCGCACTTATGTATGTGTCTATGCTAACCTCCTGATTATTATTTGCCTGGCCTTGCGTCCACAATAATATATGGCAATGCGGCAATCCTCGTTTCTGGAACTCCACAGTGTAGAGTACTGGAAAATATGCAAAAAAAAATGTTCGGAAAAGTTATTGCTTGATTATTAGTAAAGAAATCATGCTAAATATATTCAGAATTAATAAAGGCGGTAGTAAAAGTAAGTAAGCACCTGCAACTATTTTCCCAAAAACCTCTTCTTCTCTGATAAAGTTTATTAACACATGAATCTTGCGCTCGAACACTCTATCGACAATATCAGGCCTATCAGCTGCGCTTAATAAAGGAAAGTTGTTAATGTATTCCTGGATTTCTGGCCACTTCACATTGCAAGTGAATGTGACGAAAATTTTGGGTTACCGTGCACCCGACAGATAGCCAGTGTATCCAAGTAATGGTTGTACATGTAACGTGGCCCTCCTGTGAACGACGCTGGCAAAATAATGCGAGACCCTACGTCACGACCATCTCTATCGCCTCTGGTGATAGCATCGTAAATGCCTGATAAATACTCGCTACGTATGTCGTTCTGTTTGCGCCTGATAAAATATGTTCTATCCTGCTCGATAACACAATATGCATTGACAACATGCTGTTGAAATAATCTGCCAGCCCGAGTTATTAAGCTGTGTCTACCAACTCTGTCATACAACTGATACGCATAGTAAACTCTCATTGTCATTTTCTTTTCTTCCTGTGCATCCGAACCCCCCAAATTTCTGAGTGTTAGGTTTAAATGATACCCTTCTTCACCATAGATAAAAAGAAGAAGGAATTGCAACGACATGTACGACGGGTGTAGCTTGTTAACACTTTCTGGATCTCTAGAATGCCGCTCTATTACGACATCGTAGTCTGCCATACTTTCAGGCCCGCCTTCGTAAACAATAGCCCCTATAGTGTCAGCAGTCGGCAACTCATACTGGCTTGCCCCTACAACACCGAACAACCTAATCTGAAAATTAGGAATATCAGCTTCAAGTAATTTATCCCTAGCAGTTCGAAACAAACGAACTAACGCATTGTTATCATTCAAAAACCGAATAAGACCTTCGATTACATCTTCTCGCAGAACGCCCCTTTTATGTGGATCAAAATGCGAAAGCCTATTTTTTATCTCATGATCCGTGTCATAAACGTACATCTGTAAAAACCTTGGAGTGTCATCACCTGGTGGACAAAACCCACCAATCCAATGGTATATTTGGCCTGAAACTCTAAACACGTACGGACCCCTTCCTGTATTAATAGAATTGTCGATAGTCGCACCAAAAGAAGTCACGCGAACATCTGATTATACGCTCTTATGTTATCCATAAAATGCCTGTCTGAAAACAAATCCTTAATGTACACCGGGTGGTGTGTGTGCGTGCGCAAAATTGCACGTCCACCTGCACAGCACTTTTTATACTGTGGAGCCGCAGATGCCGGCATCCCAGCCTTCTTTTCTTTAAGCCAAAACAAAGCGTGACAATGCTGGCATACTTTATCACACCTATCAAAGCACATATAATCTGAAGGTGCACCTAGAGACCAAAAAGGGAATGTAAGTTAGAAAGAAAAACCAATAGAACCACTAATGCGTACAAAGAAACGGGTAAAAAAGAAAAGATAAAGAACGACCTTCTCGCTGTGGAGGAGCAACAGGCCCATGTACCGGCGATGTGTTAGCATCCATCATATGCGTCCGCTCTACAAAAAGGCATTAGAAAACAGCGTATACAGTCAGATTGAGCAGGCACCATCGCTGACACACAATCCTTTAATGTCTGTCTCTGAATATAAATTTATATGACATTCGCATTGTAACTATATGTGTTTGTCAGTTAAGAATGAATAAAGGTAATGACCCTGAAATCTCTATTAAACTGGCCATACAACAGATAGTTAAAAAAACTTTAAGTTTGATTAAATGGTAGTATTCTGCATTGCGGAAGAGATACAATAATCAGACATTCAAGTTGCGGTATCTTAAAATGTGTTTGGTCAACCACACACTGCTAGCACCCAAGCATAGCATAGAAATAAGCATTAACATGTACACCTATAAAGAGCCCATTCCTTGTATACATTATTAGACGACCTAAAAACTATAGGCTACCGGATATAGCAAGTGTCATTAAGATACATGATAATGCTAACACATGCTCATGCAACAGGAACAAAAACTGGTCATGCAACATTAGTATAGATAGAAACAGAACACAACTTTTTTTCGTATGAAAACCAAGAAACAATAATACATGATAAACACCACCAGGAATACATAACACATACCAGTACGTATACGCCGCCGGTTAGCAGGCCCGCGCATCCCACCTAAAAATAGTATTCAAGTTAGCGCAATAAATACATGTAAATAATGGACCCATGTTATGACATTCAATCAGATAGGAAAATAAGCATGTGTATTACGTGCGCGACTCCTTCTCCTAGCAGATGCCATGGCCTCCGGCTGAGTTGTACCAGGATTGTATGAACCTGATGTGGCAATTTAGAAAGAAAATAATCATTAAAACCCGCTGCCGCACTACGTAACGTATATAAGTCTAATATATGTAACACAAAGAAGCGGTAATGATTAAACATACATGAGGCAGTCTCGTGAGTGTCCAACGCGTCTGCAGGCGAGAAATTTAAAATGATAGGAGCATTATGAGAGATACGCTGACTGTGAAACCGACTTGCACCTGCAGACCCTACCGTATGAAAATAACTTCAGTGTCATAGCTATTCATACACTAATGAACATACAGTAATCCAAAACCATTCAAACGAATAACCAACCTTTGCTAGGGCCAGCTTGTGATGCAATTATAGAAGGCTCTGGCACACTATTACTAGTTACAAATGTAGAAATTGAGCCATCAACTGCTGTTACTTGTACAGGTAAAAAATGCGCAGAGTTGGCATGTTGTGCCATATCAAGTATTAGATGTCTAGGGTTATGAAAGAGTGTATCTGGAGCAGCGGTCACAGCAACTTCTTGGTAATCTTCAGAGGGAGTTTGCAACGCAGACGTAGAACTTTGAGGCCCATCCATTACCAAGTTACTCAAATAAGGAACTTGTAAGGTACTACTACCAATATTGCTCGAGGAAGCACCATAATGTATCGCATTCACATGATGACACTCAGTGGTCAACCCAACGAAACCATTATTAGATGTAACAGTGGAATGCTCATGAGTGAGCCGATCATCAGGAACCAATGGCTGGGTACCTTCTACAGGTATAGCCTTGGCCAACTTGTTTGACACGGCCTTTTTTTTTTTAATTTTCATGCGAGACAAATTACGACAACAAAAACAACGCAGAGGGAAAAAAGGCAGCAGAAACTAAACATCCTAATTCTAAGAAACAACATCGGGACACATGTAGAAACACCTAAGAGAACCAACTTAAGCAGCAGCAAGCATATATAGTTAACCAATATCAGGAGTATACACAAAAAACTGAACCAAAAAACAGTGAAAATTAACACAAAAGATGATCAAAAAAACCTTGGGAAACGTATAATGCAAGCGGTCGCACTTATCCGATATATCTATGTTATATATTAAGAAAAAGAATAGAATCAACGTTAAACAAACGCAGGCCAAAGACAGCCCAAACATAAGGCCCAAAAGAATTTTTTTTTTTTTTTTTTTTTATTTTATTCTGCCTCACGCCAAATAGTATATATAGGGAATATTGTTCAACTTAAAATGATCTTAAGGGATATTTACTAAATTCAAGGGTGTTTAATTTTTCATTTTTTCTTTTTAATGAGATAAATGTAAACACAAAACCTTTATAATGCTTTAATTGAGGGACTCATTAAAACTACATTCTTCCTAATAAGTGGCTAACTATCACTTAATTTAGTCATTAAGGATGCGTTTAGTTGGAGGAAAACACCCTTGTTTTCTACAAAATATTTTGTGGAAAACAAGGAAAATAGAGATCGCGTTCAAATAAGCGTTTTCCAACAAAATGTTTTGCAAAACACAAAATCCCCTATTTCCTAACTTAACAAGGAAAATTACAAAACAAATTTTAGTTGTTTTCCTTTGTAACCCACAACCGTCCCTCCCTTTTTTCAAAATAGAAATGGGAACATCAACTAAACGCGTTTTCTATATTTTCAAGTGTTTTGTGGAGATAAATTTCCTTCCAAATTTTTACAAAACTAGAGATAGAAAACAAGAGAACTTTTTCTCCAGCTAAACGCACCCTAACCATCCTCCACAGAATAAGCAAGACTCGCCTAGTTAATCCGCACTCCTTACATTAATGGATTTGAGATATGTTGTGTGGAATGTTTTGTGCTAAACTATATAAGTAATGGAAGGAAACTAGAATCTTTCTTTGTCTCATTTATGAAGAAAAGATGCAATATCCAACACCTGTGACCAAGTAACAAAGTTAATTAGAATTTTCTTTTCAAGGAAAAGACTAAAATGTTGTTACTAGAGTAGAAGGGTGGCCTTAAAGGACTAGCAGTTGCTGTGATACAGCTCACCCCTTGTATTCAAATGCAAGTTGGGGAAAACACACTCATGATTCTAAATCTATAAGATGGGTGAATTAGAATGCATGTTGGAAAAAATCAAACTTTGATAAAATCGCCGTTCAAATCTTCAAAGACCATTTGTATGGTCTATATCACAGTGATAACAGTGGCACAACTTGCAATGTGGAAAGCCTATTGAAGTTGTTATATGTCAAAAAAATGATTTTGAGATGCAACCGGTTGTTGACAATTGTTAATGGATGCTGTAAATATCAGGCTTGAAATGCAGGTCCACACAGATAAAGAATAAAGGTCCAAGACATTTACATTCATTCTTAAATTCCTTACTTCATCCTCTAGGTATAGCATGATAAGTGAATGGAGAAATGGAGAGTGCAAAACTGTACGCCTTATTCCGAATCCTCACTTGGAGGCCCCCACTATTGTTATCTGGTATGACCAAACTTGATGGTAAGTTAAGAATCAATTATGCGTTACCAATTCACGATTATGAATAAGACGTGCGGCTTTCAGAATAAAAAGGGATAAGCCATGCATGTAGACCTCATAATGTGATCAAGACAAAGTTAGATAAAACATCTTATGTTATTGTTAATATTAAGACTTTAGTGTTAAAATTCATGTAATAAAGTCAAACGGGTATAAACTGTAAAGTGGGTAATTCTGTTAACCCAAACACCCGTTAGTGGTTAAGTTAGGTTAGTTAGTTATGGTTAAATAACAGTTATGTTTCTAAACGACACAATGTTTAGAAAGTAGAGTCACAACGATTGAATAGCAACGTTTGGACAAGTATTAAGTAGGAATTCATGCAGAAAACTTTGTAACATATCAGTATTAATAAAAGTTTCACTTTGCAAATTCTCTTGTTCTTATTTCGTTATATTTTGCATACACAATTTCACACAGTCGAAATTCTATTCATGGCAAACTTCAATCATATCTTAAACCACTCAAACGTTGGCATGAAACCTGGAAAACAATGCAAACCAACAGTCGGTCATTGCGTTAGCTTATTGTAACTTGGGGTTTCCACTACTGGCCAGACTTGCACTTTCAATTACATCAAGTTTTGGGAGGAACCTGCTGAATCTTGTGAGAATCTAAGTACTTCTTGGAAATATCAGGGTAAGGGTATAACCTGTAACAAACTTGCTGTTCTGTTATCGTGCAGCTACATTTGTTATAGTCTTTTGACTCTTTTCTGTGCTTTCTGAGCATACTGTGATTCATGAGATGCACAAAAATCATCTGACCATCCAAAGATTCTACATTTTAACCACATCTCTATATAAGTTTGATGTGCTTTTATGTTCAAGATGCACAAAATCATCTAAGTGTATACCTAAACAAAGTCCTTTTGTAGTTGTATATATGTTTCAGATCATCAAACTGGGTATCCTAACTTAACACAATTGAGCGTATGTTTCAATCATATAAGTGTACATGCTTTTAAAACCGCCGACAAAACAAGTTTCAGCCTTCAGTTTGTAACTGGTTGCGTTCTCAGGCAAATGATGCTTACTTTTGTACCTTCATCAGGTATAGCATTAAGTGGTCAAACATCTTTTCACTTGGCCATTAAGCTTGAACCCTGATTTTAAGACACAAACAACACCAGATACGCCACATTTACCATGTAAAGGTAATAAGGTATTAGGCCAAAGGTCCTAAATCGACAACAACGAAACTCAAAAAATGGTACATGATTTCTTAATCCAACTGACATGAAACGAGTCTTCTAAACCAGAAGCGAAGGGTGCAAAAAACCAGGGGCATTACAATACAACACCAAACTACAAACAGAAGTCAGCTACAGATACATTAATTACCAAAAAATCAACGTAACAACTAAAAAATGGTGCTTTATACAGTTGTTCTTCCTCGTCTCAAATGCCCCTGTGCACCGCATGTTAAATTATGGTAAACAAAGAGATGCATCTTCATCTCATTTGAAAAAACCATATAGGCTACAAGCAAAGTCTTACTCTCTGTTCTTCCCTCTCTTCGCCACTTGGATTATTCTCCCTCTGCGCTATACACCGTTTATATGGTACAAATCCTTTTACACACTTCTCTTTCTCCTTATTACCCCCTTTATTTTGCTGTCTTGTAAACGCTGATCTCTCACTTCCTATCACAGGTTTCTTTTCCTCTTCTTTCAATCCACTACTTTCAGTGTCACTCGTGTTAGAACCCGTTAATGAACCCCCGTTTTGAATGCCCGACCCACTTTCCTTTATGGGAACAACTGGATTACATGGTTGAGCCACAGGGTAAGACACACCTCCATAAAGTCCCCACAAAGGTGTGACGGAACTGGAAGCTCCCGAGTTCTCGTCAAGAAACTGCATGTAGTACACAGGTGCACCACAAGGTAAGGAACTAATAGGCATCAAGTTCTGTGGAACAAAATTTACGAAATTGTCCTCAGGTTGATCAACCACTTCGTTTGTGGAAGACGGTCTCTGTGTTTCAGTTACCACAACTGTCTTCCCAAAAAGCTTCAAACTTTGGATTGATCCAACTTCGGGCGAACTTTCTTTCTCTTCAATGCAAGATTCCATTATCTATAAGGTTTAGCAGAACAATAACAATTATACTTCTACCATCTTTAATTTCAGAATTCATATGAGATAAGAGTAACTTAATCAAGGGCAGTACCGTTGGAGGTGAAGATGCATTTTCTTGATCAGGTAACAGCTCAGATTCAAAATTGGATGATCCACCAGGCTTCGCACCATTAGCAGATGAAACAGGAGACGAAGGAGATGATCCTGATCCTGTGTTCGGTGAACACGAATCACCAAGTGCAAACATGTTTGAACCGCCTGCTGATAAAACTGAAGTTGGGGACTGGTTTTCTTGATCCGACCCAGATGAATTGGGAGAAGTAGACCTCCCTTGGTGCCCTCCTGTTTTAATTGGAGCTGAAAGCTTACGAGGGTAAGGGTGCATCGGCTTCCTTTTGGGACGAGGAGGTGGAATCTCAATAGGTTTCACCTCACATGCGTCACCACTAGTAGACTCACGAACAACCTAACAATACGAAAAACACAACAGATAAGCACAAAATCACCAAAAATGAAAAACGAAGCAAATTTAATACAACTGTCGAAGTACAAGTATACAACAGTAGTCTCTACCTTAGTGAAATACTTTTGGGCATGGCTTCTAATTTGAACTGCAGTTTTCGTGCCCACGTGTTCTTCAATTCGACGCCAAGCTCGACCGTGTAGTCTCAAAGCTTCAATAAACTTCTTGTGCTCTTCTTCAGTCCACCTTTCCCTTTGTTTCGTAATCGTGTAAGGTTTCCTAACCTAACGGAATCAAAAGCAACAACATAAGAACCCAAAACTAACAAAAGAGTACTAAATAATTTCGCAATCAATGTCACTAAACGCAAACATACCTTGGGAGAATAGTCATCCGTGGAGGTAAATTGGTCGTTTTTAACGCTATTCGTCACCGACCCTTCACTATGATCCTACATTCATCAAAAAACATTACATCAGATCAAGTTTTATACTCCATAAAGTTACCTTTTAGACAATTACATATCAAATCATTCTAAATTCCCGTTTTATCCCTAATCAATATCCCAATACACATTAAATAAAAGATATCACTAATTTTATAACCAATTCATCCACATTTTTGGCAATTCAAACAAATTCATAACATCATCATCCTTAAAAACAAACAATTTAACCTTAAAAAGTAACCAACCGTCCAATTACCAAAATAACCTCCTTAAGCTATATAACATATCCAAACATTTATCAACCAAAAAAAAAAAAAAATCCAAATTTACCTAACTTTTGTTTTCACATATCCTTAAAAACACACACTTTAACCTTAAAAAGTAACCAACCGTCCAATTACCAAAATAACCTCCTTAAACTCAAAAGTATGGTAATTAATTACTAACATATCCAAACATTTGGTTGTTATGGTAATTAATTACTCTTCATTTCACCCAAAAAAAAAAAATCCAAATTTACCTAACTTTTTTTTTCACATAATTTTTGCCTTTGTCAAAGCTCATTAGTCATTAATTAAAAAAATCTTTCATTTCACAAAATACTAAATTTACTACAGTAATTAACAACCTAATTACCTTCTATATTTATTGCATAATTTCATCAATTAAATAAATAAATATTAAATCAGCGAATAAATAAAAAGATCTGGTAAAAGATATAAACATACCTCAGCCATACTTTCACACACCATCTTCAATTAAAACCTTCAATTTTTTCACCAGCAACTATTAATTATCCGGATCTATCAAATACCGACCCGACCCGGAGAGGAAAAAAAACAGTTTCCTGTTAATTTTTCTAGAGAAAGAAAGTTCTAGAGAGAGAGAGGGAGAGAGAGGGCTATTTGTGGTTATTTGATGAAATGAAATGAAAATGCAAAGATATGAAATAAGTAAGCTTCTTGTAATTGTGGGAAAAAGCGTACAAGACTATGACACGTCAGATATTATTGCCATTTTCATTTAATTTTTTTTTGCTTTTTTGAACTATCGAGAGAATGGTGGAATTTTGTGGCTCACGTTGAATCAAGCACCTCAACACGTGGCTGTCATCTGTCATTTCATCTGAAACGACACCGCTTTCGTGAATCTTTTATGCTGAGGGTACAAGTGGTGTTTTTGGGATATTTTAATTTGTGGGAAAAAGTGGGCGCGTGAGAGATAAGTGTTAGCTGTAGTCGCTTAATGGAGTGGAGTTACGTGTCCTATTTCTTGTGGTAGAGGTCTATTGTGTTTTTTACATTCCACAAAGATCTTCCAAATATATTTTCCTTTTCTTTTTCTAGATTGTTTTTACCGACTATTTCTATTCTAGGTATTTTATAAGGGGAAGTGATATGTACACCACTAAAA
The DNA here is from genome assembly GCA_014162995.1 of Artemisia annua. NCBI lineage: Eukaryota > Viridiplantae > Streptophyta > Magnoliopsida > Asterales > Asteraceae > Artemisia > Artemisia annua. The sequence goes on from LBNU01011983.1 coordinate 93,693, forward strand.
GTGGTGTGCACATCACTAAATTAGGTGGTGTTTCTTTTTTCTCTTAGCTAAGAGTGTATGTGGGTCCTACTATTATATAAGCATCTTAATGAGGAGGTGTTGATAAATTAAGCCTTGTAGATATAGATGGAACAAGGGAATTTTATGGGCTCCATCAAAAAAGTAATAATATTAAATTGCATCCCTTAGCTAAGGGGAAAAAAGATACACCCCCTTACACTGATGATGCACACAGTTTAACATCTAGATGCAAGATTAGTGGTGTGCACACCATTTTTAGTGGTGTACATATCACCTCCCATTTATTAGACTATATAAGCAAGAGATGTTTTGGGCCTCTGGTATGTTTGGTAGACATTTTCTAAAAGTTTTTTTTTAAGCCATAAACTTTTTTTTCTTCTTCTTTCTAATATGAATAGTTTTGTTTGAATACTCAATTTTAAGTTTTTATTTCAAACTAATAGCTCGTAAATGAAAAATGGCTTCAGGAACATTTAAAAATATTTTAAAGATGTTAAAAAGTAAAAATTACTGATATACACTTGAACCATATATAATAATCTCGTCATTCTAATAACTCTATCTTTTTCCCTACGGTAGTTGACCTCTCACAAGTTTACATCTCTATTGTGCAATATTTTTTAACATAATAAAAATTTATTATATGCTAAAGTTTTCTGTGTATTCTAGTCTTATGATTACGATATGTTATACATGGTTTATGGTTCTAATAAAACCCATGAAACAAATAATGAAAATTTCTCTCAAGGAACATCATGCATAATATACCTGTCACTTATGATATAGTATGCATAATATACCGGTCACTTATGATACATTATGCATAATATACCTTTTTTTATGGTTCATTATGCATAATATTTGCTTATTCAGAATGAAACTTTTTGGGTAAATGCCAGAAAATGGTAACCTACTTTCTCATATGATTTATTGTAAATAATGAACGTATAAACGACTCATTGTGACTAATGTAACCGCATGTTAGCATGTTATTGCCGGTTTCAAGATGTTTTATTATTATTATTATTATTTTATTTTTTGTAAAATTGTACATTTCCAAGTCAATTATACGAACACAAATATGGTCCACGCCACATGTACGAACACAAACAAGTTTGCATATATACATTTTACATTTCTCGGCCCTTCACTCATTCCCTCCCCCCCCCCTTTCCCTCCGAAACAAAAACCCTAATTCCCCTAATCAGATAATATGAATTAAAGTATACTAAGTTTGTACAATATAAGTGTTAAATTAGTGGATTAATAACAGTTTCTTTAACATTATCTTTCCAATTTTATTTTAATTACAAAACCCATAATTTTTAACCAACCCTAATTTTTTGCCCTAATTTCAGGTCTGAAACTTCAAAGCCTCCTTTTACTGTTAACCTTTATCATGATCGTTGGTTTGTTGAAAACCCCATTCGTTACGTACAAGGTGGTTTTAAGGTATTAGATGATGTTGATTTTGATGGTATGCCTTATGCTCAGCTTTATGATATCATTAGAAGGGCTGTTCTTATGGAACCATCTTTTTTGTGGTTTAAGAAAACTGGTGTACAATTACAAATAGGTCTTAAACCTTTAAAAATTTTGTTAAATCCTGTTATGAAAATGGTAATATATTTGACTTGTATACTAAAAATTCTGGTTATGATGTTAGTGAGTTGCTAGAAGCTGCTAGAGCACCAAAGCCCAAATCTAATGATAAGTGTGATACATCTGATGATGAGTGTGATACTCATGAGAACTTAGATGATTTGAAAGAGTTAGTTGATTTTGAAACAGAAGGTGAGAAAAAGTAGTTAATCCTAAGATCACAACGGATGATTCTTGGCTTAACAAGCTTATTGGGAAACGAAATTTCATTGGTCACACTGATGATCCCCAACACCAAACTTATCTAGTAGGTTTAACATTGAAATAGAGGACCTGGAAGATGATATAGTTGATCCTAAGTTAAAATCTAAGATTTTTTTTTTTCATATCTTGTTTTTGATCCTGATACACCATGGGATCAATGCAAGCCACTTTTAGGTATGAGGTTTTAAAGCCATTTGCAGTTGAAACATGTGTTGTCAAACTTTGGGGTTGCAAATGGATACCAATTATGGTATACGCAAAATGATTGCAGTAGGTTGCTAGTCTAATGTCGCAGAGATGTGGATAGGAATGAGCATGGGTCTGAAACCAGTTGGAACCGGAACCGGTGGACTCGAGAACCGATTTTTCTGAAAAGTGGGAACCGAGAACCGAACCAAAAATAGTTTTTGGTTACGGTTACGGTTCCGGTTCCAGTTCCAGTTCTTTAACCGCTTTTCAGAAGAAAAAAAACTCGTGCATCAATGAATTAAGCTAATAAAAAACACAAAAACATTAAACTTTTTAAGAACTTGCAACCATTTACATTTAAACAAATTACAATTAACAACTAAACCATAAACTCAAATAAACAATTATTCTATAGTTACTGTCATACTAATCAACTTGACGATCAACAGTTATTTGCCTATTTTTTATGAACATTGGTAAATTAATTATTAATAAAAGTGTGGCTACGATCAACAATTATTTGTCTATTTTTGTTGAACATCGGTAATCAACATGACGATCAACAATTATTTGTCTATATTTGTCTAGTTGAATATATGGTTACGTGATGATCACAAATAATAAAAAAAATTATTAATAAAAGTGCTAGCAAATTTTAGCATGATGAGCATGTAAAAGATAATCGAATGCAAATAAAAATATAATATAAAATTTACTTCCATTGTTTTGATAATGATGACAGTTGTTTATGTGAGTTTTGAATATTGAATGATCTTGGAATGTTATTAGGTTTAGATTAATTATTGATTTGTGGATGTTTCAATTAATTAAATATTAGGGTTTATAGTGTTTGGCTTGATTTTTCTGAAAGTAGGTTAGTAAGGTTTTTTTTAATGCTATGTAGGATTTGATATTTTGGTAAGAAGTAAAAAAATTATATATTTTTTATAATTATTAGGTCTTTGGTTCCGGAACCGAGAACCGGTGGAACCGAACCGAACCGACACAAGAACCAAAAAGTCTCAAACTCAAGAACCGGAACTGGAACCGCTGGTTCTGGTTTCGGTTCGGTTCTTCATGGTTCCGGTACGGTTCTCTGTCCGATCCGGTTCTTTGGTTCTTTTGCTCATCCCTAGATGTGGATGCAGGCAGGTGTGCAGGTTTTAAGGATAAGAAACCTAAGGATAAGCCTAAGTGTAGTTCCAAAGCTGATACACCTGAGTGTAGTTCTAAAGCTGATAAGCCTGGTAGTTCTAAAGTAAAGTCTGGTAGTAAAAAAAACTAGTAAAACTAGTGAAGCAATTAAGGAAAATGGAAACAGAAAAAAATAATAATTATGACAACAATAGGGTAAGGAAATGTGTTGAACTGTTGACTCTCCCTCTAGATTGTGGGCATCATAGATGAGCCCTAAAATATCCTTCCAAATTAAGAGCTTATACCCAGACCATAAGTGTTGCAGAAACTATACAATGGGTAGTTTGGTTACTGTTAGATGGGTTGCTCACCATTTTTAAAGAGAGATAATTGATAATCGAAGCTTGACACATATAACCATGCAAAACTCTATCAAAGAGAAATTCTTGATAAATGTTAGCTTGGGACAGTGCAAAAGAGCAAAACAATGTGCATTATTTGATCATGAATGGGGTTTAATAGATCACCATGGTAGAATATGGGAATACATGGAAACTATTTTCGAAGTTAACTCAAGTAACACATGTGATTTGGAGACAGAAGAAAGGGATAATGGATATGTTTACTTTTTAGGATGTATATTTGCTTTAAGGGTGTTAAGCAAGGTTGGATGGATGCTTGTGGAAGAGTCATAGGGTTAGATGGGTGTTTCTTGACTCACACTTGTAAATGACAACTTCTGATTGCCATGGATAGGGATGGAAACAATTAGATATATCTAATTGCATTGGTTGTGGTTGGAGTTGAAAACAAAAATAGTTGGTGATGGTTCCTTTCATTGATGCAAGAAGATCTAAGCCTTGAATATGGTGGTGGTCTCACCATTATTTCAGATGGACATAAGGTATACATATGTTTCACTGTTATTACATCATAATTATCATTTACTTGAAATTACTTATATTAAACACTGAATTAACATTACATTGGCTAATTGAACTTGTTGCAAGTTGGATACCTGATGCTGAGCATAGGCAATGCGCAAGGCATATATATGTCAGTTTCAAAAGAAAATGGACCAATCTTCAATATAAGAGGCTCTTTTGCTCTGCAGCAGCTAGTACAGTTGAACAACAGTTTCTGCAAAAGATAGAGGAAATCAATCAATTAAATGAAGGTGCTTACAATTGTTTAGTGGATAGAAACCTAAATACTTAGTGCAGAGAATATTTTGAAATAGGCAAATGTTCAGCTGCTTTTGAGAATGGAATATCTGAGAGTTTTAATTCTAGGACCATAGCTGCAAGAGGTAAGCCAATAATAACTATGTTTGACGATATAAGAATTTACATAATGAAAAGAATGTGGTCTATGAACAAGTTGTCATTTGAGCTACAAGATAGAATTACTTCATCTGTTGGTAGATGCTCCATCATGCCACATCTGAGAATGACCAGCCGTATCCTGAATTGCTGTTTTAGCATCTGATGCGTGGATCACGGTCTACGCAAAAGGTTTTACTACTCAAGGGATCTTGAGAAGCTTGCAATCCCCACCAGGCAGTATATCTGACCGATGTAGTATAGTGAGTGGCAAGTACCGGAGGATTGATCGTTCTTTCGGGGAATAGTGTTCGTTAGGATTAAAACTAATCTAACTAGGTCTAGAGGTGAGAGATGATTCTTTTTATTTTTTTTGTTTTAAGGAAAACAAGTAAAATATCTCGGGTATTGGAATAGTGGGCGGAATTAGTTGCTAGTCAACTAACCCAAATAACTACAAATGCGATAAAAATAAATAACAAGAAAATAAATGTGAGAACTTCTAATATGGAGAAAAGCGTGTTTACTTAGATTTCTTTACTCCCTAGTTATCTTTCATTGATTAATTGGTTTGTCACAATTGCATGGGTGAAGGGTTGCATTCCTTAATACCATTCGTGGGGCTGTGTACGATCTTCCCCAACTCTATAAGCTTCTATCTCTTCCTATGAAGACATGTTTAGTATCCTATCATGGCCTCATTAATAGTCACTTATGCATTTAATACAACCAATAAAACCGTAGTACACATCCGATTCCGTTTCTTAAGACGTTCAAGCAAGTTACCGTATAGGAGATTAGCCAGTTTTCTTAAGCCTAACGCTAAATCAATCACCCACAACAATTAATGACAAACCAACAACCAACAATCAATAACTAGGTTCCATTAGATCTAAGCAAACACAAGTAAATCTAAGCTAGCATGTTAAAAGAAAGAAAAACATACGATATAATCAAACAACACATAGACATATTGAATGATTAAAGAATAACTTATCTTTAATTGAACATGAAAGAAAAGAGGGTTTGAAACCCTAAAATTGCTGTAAAAGTCGACTAGGGTTCGTACCAAAAGTCCTCCCTTTATGAATGAAAAATCGAAAAGTATATATAGAATTACAAAGGTGACGGCGTCCCCTTTTAATGGTTGACGCCGTCATCTTGCCGCGGCTAGGGTTTCTTATCGTCCAATTCATCTTCTTGACACCTTCTCCTTGTAAAGTTTCTGGGCCGTCACGCTTTGGAAAATACACGTGACGGCCTACTCTTGGTATAACGTGACTCCGTCACGAGTTATGCTTCCAAATTCTTCTGGCGCGTCAAGTGTAAAAGTGATATCCACCTCTTGTCTTAAAGAGTGACGCTGTCCCTTTGAAATGGGTGACGCCGTCAGGTACAATTTCCAGCTTGGATTCTTGACTTTGTTGTTTTCTTCACTTTTTGCTCTAAAAACGTCCAAAATGCTATGTTTTCCAGAATTCTTCTCAAAAGTACCTAAAATGACAAAAGGAACGATTTAAGGTAATAATTGATCATATTATCACGATTTAGGGCTTAAATGACCCCTTAAAAACATAACAAAATTCTCTTTATCAAATGCCCTTACACTTGGGATTTGCTTGTCCTCAAGCAAATGATTTTATTCTAATCAAAATACAAGTTAGGGGTCATTTAACATTAATATAAAAGTAATTACAGCAAATGATCGTTCCACTATAATCAAAACAAGCACGGAAATCATACACTAGCACCTCACAAGTAGTGTATGGATACTCTCATCTCGGGTGTTATAAACCTATATATAACTAATGGAAATGGAAAAATATCACTCACTACATGTCATAGCAAATAGATTACCATAGGCTTGGGAAAGGATCGAAAATCTCCTCCACTTGGCGTAAGCACCTAGGAAAACTATCAAGGAGGTCTTTTCAAGGGTTATAACGTTAGATGTGGGGATATGGAAAACACGATTTGTTGGATAAAGGGATATTTAACTGGTGGCAAGTCAATTATCTTGGTCAATTACATGTACAATGCGGCGTTGCTAAGCCAAGACTCGACTCAACTTGAGCTAACTATGAAATAACAAAAACTTAAAACAAACATAAAAGGAAACGGAATGGTAGTCCGTATGTTTTTCTTTTTTTTTCAATTTTTTTTTTCGTTTTTCTTGATTTTTTTGATTTTTTTTACTTTTTTTTATTTTTTATTTTTTTGCATACATTCTTGCCCTACCATCCAAAATAATACATCATAGGGGGATTACATGAACTTTTACATACTTTACATGTAACTATTCTAATGACTCGAATTAAGATAATCAAAACACTTGAAGTACTTTAAAACATTTGTGCACATATGGGGGTAATAATTGATGTTTTCCTCCCCATTACTCCATAACAATAGTACTTTACCCATGAGTCCCAATCGTCCCAAAACAATATGTACAAGATATGACCCGACTTAGCAACCATGTAATCAATTAGATAATTAACAAAGGGTTTAAACCTATGTTGTAACAATAATGCACTAAAGATGAGTGCATACAAGAAAGGCTAAGGCGATTTGGGTGTACATTTGGGGGTGGATTGTAAACAAATTCTTCCTTTAAGTAAAATGCTTAAAGTTAGAAATGAAAAAGATAGGCTTTGAGGGGTGTACTAGGGGTATCGTGTACTAAAAATGAGTACATCGCTAAGGTGTGAGAAACTTACTTGACTAATGAAGTCAATGTAATTATATAAAAACAGGTTTAAAAACATGGGTTATCGTAATGCCTCTTATCATGTAGTAATCCAACTACACGAATGTAGTCTCACTTGTGGTCTCGGAATGAATCACTAATGCAAGTTCTAGAATCTAAATACTACCGGTACACTCATAAGCACTAAGGCTTTTCCTAACAAACCTAGGGGTGAACCTCACATATTTTGGGTGGTAATTTTTGAGTGGTACGGTTTTTTGTGCTAGTCATATAACTCCTATCCATGAGATGCTTATTAAGACTAAAGTTTCACTCCTATATGTCGCAAAAAAATTTAAATTTGGTGCTAAAATTACCCTAACAAGTGTTTCTCTCAGTTTTATTACACATCTACTATTAAACAAAACAAAAATCAAGTGCAATTGTAATCTCTAAGGAACCTTCATTTACCCCCTTACACTTAAGCCGAACATTGTCCCTAATGTTCAATTAAAAGATGTAAAAGTAAAGAAAATGAAAGAATGAAACAAATGCTCTCCTGATTCGTTCGGTGTGGATGATGTAGTAACATGGTTAAATCTTCCTCCAAGAAAATGTAAAACTTCAAGATTAAAGCAGTGCCAAAAGCTTGATTATCCATGTACATCTTCTTGTCCAATATAACCTGTCAATTAGCTGAGAAAACAACAAGAAAACCTAGCGTAAAATCGGCGGTAAAATCTATTTAAAATTAAAACCTAGAAAGCAAGTAAAGATATAATGCTTGTGGAATGAATATTTTGCTGATTCATGGAGTTTATAAAATATAGATTTTAAGAAACTTTACAATCCCGGTAGAAAAACAAAACCTGCAAAAATTTCCAGAAAATAATACCTGACGTCGTCAGGTGATACCTGACGCCGTCAGAATTGATCTGACAGAATTTTTATACTTTGTTTCCGGAATATTTCTGGAAAAACCCATGTGTTAATACAAATATCGCTTAAAAACGTTATTTATATTTTACGATCTTTGCTAAGTTTTGTTAATGACAAAGTGTAAACTTTAGTTTTTAGTAAACATGATTTTAGTTTAAAGTCTTTCATAACTAGACTTTTGCTACATTTACATTTCATATAAAACACAACATTTTCATATTTCTTAAATTAGAAATGTCACATCCCATTTATGGTAAGTTTTGTCATCTTACATTTATGGAAAGATTGTGTGGTTGACTAAACAAAGATCTCTTACACAAGGTTTGTGTGTTTGACTCTCCATAGGGTTCTTACACAAGTTTTGTGTTTGACTAAACAAAGATCTCTTACACAAGGTTTTGTGTGGTTGAGAAAAGGCTATATGGTTGTTTTGCTATAAATACCAAACCATTTGCTAGCATTTTTCCTTTATCACTTCTCATCATATTTTGCACATACATTCATATCTTTCATCTAACCCTTTAACCTCTCATTGTTGTGAAGATTCTTTTCTAGCAAAGAAGTTCACAAGTACATATAAAGTTACAAGTATTCAACTCAACGTTGCAAGACTTGTTAGCTTAGTATCGTGTAGACTTTGTGTAGTTTACACTTCATTTGATTGTGTGTTATAAGTTGTGATCGGTTAGTATTTTAGGCCTTAAAATACAAAGTGTGACGGGAGTGGTTTTACCCTTGTAAAAGAACCAAACGGGAGTGGTTGTACCCTTGGTAAAGAACTCGACATCTAGCTTAGTGTCGGTAAACTTGTAAGCGACGTGTAAGGTATTCTCCGCCGGATAAAGGAGCTTGTTGACTAATGAAAGAAACTCTCGAGTTGGATACTCGGGGCGTGGACGTAGGGCAAGGAAAATAGAGTTCCTTGTAGCCGAACCACGATAAACAATCGTGTCATGGTTTGATCGTTTCTTTCTTTATACTTGCATATTGTGTATTGTCTTTGTGTTCATATCTTTGATTAAACGGAAAGTTTCAAAAGATAATTAAACTAAAAACGGATAAACTATTCAACCCCTTCTAGTTTTCCACACCATGTTCTAATTCCTGGAATCCTGCAAAACAATCATTATGACTCGATACAAGCATTTGACTCAAACAAATACTAATATGCATGTTTATATCTCATTGTTATCGTTCATGTTCAATTCGTTCTTTTAAACAAATTTGGATTTCCCTTACACTTATCTTTTGCAAAATACATTTATATGTAGTTAAGACGAAGTTAAAAACAAAATAAACAATTTAATTTGAAACATGAACCATAAATAATATAAATAAATCATGCATACGGAAGCAAATAAAATCAAATAAATAAACAAACAAACAAATAAAACTTGGGTTGCCTCCCAAGAAGCGTTTTTCTTTATTAACGAGTCTTGTAGCTAGACTTAAAGTCACGCTCTATTATGTGACTTCGTCGTAGGTCACGGTCTCTAGGTCATCCCTTTTGTATTCAGGACCTAGTTGTAGGCATTCCTTATAGAACCCAAATATTTTCTTCATTACGTATTCTACTCCTCTACGTCTATCCTCATCACTTCTATAGTAGACCGCTTGCTTATGCTCCTTCTCGAAGTTCGATAAAAGTCGGTATTGTTCTATTGGAAAAACCGATTTGAAACTTACGTGAAATCTAAAGATATAGATTTATGGTTTATAATTGTTGATGGTGATAATATAGTTACAAACACTAAAGATGAAGATCAAAAGAAATTGATTGCTAAAAATAATGAAGCTAAAATGATGTTATATAATGCTTTGCCTAAGAAAGAATATGAAAGAGTCTTTATGTGTAAAACCGCTAAAGAAATTTGGCAATCTTTAATAGTCACTCATCAAGGAAACTCACAAGTTAAGGATAACAAAATTGATCTTCTCATTCAACAATATGAACAATTTGTTATTCCCGAAGATGAAAGTATTGATAGTGCATTTGCTAGGTTTAACACTATTATTACTTCACTTAAAGCACTTGATGAATCTTTTTGTAGCAAGAATTTTGTCAGGAAATTCCTTAGAGCACTCCATCCGAAGTGGAGAGCAAAAGTGACGGCAATTGAAGAATCCAAGGATCTTTCAAGCATGTTACTTGATGAGCTAATTGGAAACCTCAAAGTTCATGAAATGGTAATGGAAAAAGATTCGGAAATAGTTAAAGGCAAGAAGGAAAAAGTCAAGTCTATTGCCTTAAAAGCTAGAGTTCAATCAAGTGATGATGAAGAATCTAGTTCCGATAGTGATGATGAAGAATATGCCATGGCCATTAGAGACTTCAAGAAGTTCTTTCGTAGATGGGGAAAATTTGTAAGGCAACCTAAAGATGACAAGAAAACCTTCCGAAAAGATCGTGATGATAAGAAAGGAAGAGTTGAAAGGAAATGCTATAGGTGTTGAGACACAAGTCATCTAATTGGAGAATGTCCAAAACCACCCAAAGGGAAGTCACAACAAGCCTTTGTAAGTGGCACTTGGAGTGACTATGAAGAAGATGACGATGAGCCAAAGAATGATGATGTTGCTCTCATGGCTCATGACTCAAATGAGGTATTCTCCGACTCATCTTATTCATCCATTGATGATGATACCTTACAAAAAGAGTATAACAAACTTTGTGAACTAAGTCTAAAAATCATAAACAAAAATAAATTTTTGAAAACTAAAAAGGAGTTTTTGGAAAATGAGGTTTATGAGTTAAAAGAAAAGGCTAAAAGATTAGAAAAGAGTAAAAGTGTCGACACATTGTGTAAATCATGTGAAGAACTTAAACTCGAAATTGAGAAACTAAAAGTTACTCAAAATGATCTAATAAAACAAACCACAAAGTTTAAGAAGTTTGATAAAAGCATTTCTTGTGCGGATGAAATTATGAAGCTTCAAAAATCACCATTTGATAAAACAGGTCTAGGCTTCATGAACTTAGAAACATTGAAAGATCAAACGAAACAAGAAACTAGCAAAACTGCTACAGCAGCCGGCGGAACAGGCGGAACCCAAATAAAGGTTCCGCCAGGTCTGCAGCAACAAAAATGGCTTCCACATCAAACCGTTCAAAATTTCTTAAAGTCACGTATAAAAATGAAACAAAACCTGCTGTTAAAACAGGAGTAGGACTTGACAAAGATGAATTTAGAACTAAAGCCACTCAACCGAAACCTAAGACACCTTTTCCCAAACGCCCCTTTCCAAAAAGTAACTACAATCCACGACCAAGTTATCAACATGTTTGGAACCAAAACACTTCTGGACATTACCAAACTCCAAACTACATGTCTTGGAACCCCTATGCTCTATTTTCATACTTGAGTCAAATTAATGGATTGCTTAACCAAAATGGACCCATGAGAAATTGGGGACCAAATGTTTGAGTGTTTTTCATAAAATAGGTGTGCCTTAAAGTATGTTTGGAACCGGATGAATGGATTAAAGATAGTGGTTGTTCAAGGCACATGACGGGTAACAAAAGCCTCTTCTCAACATATCACCAATGTGATGGAGGTAATGTTACGTTTGGTAGTAAAGCTAAGAGCAAAATCATCGGAAAAGGTACAATCTCTCATGACTCCCTTTTTATAGATGATGTTGCTCATGTTGATAACTTAGGAAGTAAGATACTTAAAGATGGCATAACCATAGCCAAAGGTGTCCTTAAGAACAACGTATATGTCATGAAATTGGATCAAACATCTAAAGACAAACTTTGTCTTACTTCATTAGATGAATCCTCAACTTTATGGCATAGACGTTTAGGACACGCTAATATGAGACTAATTCAAAATCTCTCCTCCAAAGACCTAGTTCGAAACCTACCTAAATTGAAATATGACCAACACTTTTGTGACGCTTGCAAAGTCGGTAAACAAGTCCATAATAGCCATAAGGCTAAAAATATGGACTCTACATCTAGGTGTCTAGAACTTTTGCATATGGATTTGTTTGGTCCATCCGCTATACAAAGTTATGGAGGCAAATTCTATACTTTGATAATAGTGGATGATTATTCAAGGTATACTTGGACAAAATTTTTGAAAAGTAAAAACGAAGCTTTTGATAAATTTGAGATTCTAAGTAAGAAAATTCAAAATCAAGTAGGGTATAATATTGTGTCTATTAGAACGGATCACGGTCGTGAATTTGATAATGAATTTCAATTTGGAGACTTTTGTGATAAAAATGGTATTACTCATAACTTTTCGGCTCCACGTACTCCTTAATCTAATGGTGTAGTAGAACGTAAAAACCGGACTTTGCAAGAGATGAGTAGAACAATGCTTAACGAACAAAACATTCCACAAAAGTTTTGGTGTAACGCCGTTGACACATCAATGTACATTCTTAATCGAGTCTTAATTAGACCATTTTTAAACAAAACTCCTTATGAACTTTATAAAGGTAAAAAGCCTACATTAGGATACTTTAGAGTATTTGGGAGTAAATGCTTTATTCTTAACACCAAGGATTACCTCACCAAATTTGACCCAAAGTCTTATGAAGGTGTATTTCTTGGATATTCACAAAATAGTAAGGCTTACATTGTTTTAAACAAAGAAACCTTAAGAGTCGAGGAATCGTTGAACGTAACATTTGACGAGAGTCCACCTCCCTCTAAGACATCACCTTTGGTAGATGATGACTTAGTTGAAAGTCAAGCTATGGAAAATCAAGTCACCATAGAAAATGACATGGAAGAAGAACCAACAAACAAAGAAATTGTTAATGTTAAAGAGTCCAAAAGTCATCCATTAGATAATGTCATAGGTAAAATTAACGAGAGAACGTTAAGGTCTAAAGCTCAAAATGAAAGTAACTACTTTTGTTTCGTGTCAACCATTGAACCTAAAAACATTAACGAAGCCATTAAAGATGAGTCATGGGTAATAGCCATGCAAGAAGAGTTAAACCAATTTGTTAGGAATGATGTGTGGACATTAGTTCCTCAACCTAAGAGTCAAACTATAATTGGTACAAAATGGGTTTTTCGAAATAAAATGGATGAAAATGGTGTTGTGTCTAGAAACAAAGCTAGGCTAGTGGCACAAGGATATAACCAACAAGAAGGCATTGACTACGATGAAACTTTTGCTCCGGTAGCTAGGCTCGAGTCAATTAGAATCTTACTTGCATATGCATGTGCACACAACTTTAAACTTTTTCAAATGGACGTCAAAAGTGCATTCTTAAACGGTTTCATAAATGAAGAAGTATATGTTGCTCAACCACCGGGCTTCATTGATTTTGAAAAACCTAATCATGTCTATAAACTTAAAAAGGCTTTATACGGACTTAAGCAAGCTCCAAAAGCATGGTATGATCGACTCAAAACCTTCCTAGTTGACCATAGGTATATCATGGGCTTAGTTGATAATACTCTCTTCACTAAGAAGAAAGATTCACATATTATCATAGTCCAAATCTATGTTGATGACATTATATTCGGATCAACTTGTCAAGAATTATGCGATGATTTCTCAAAAATCATGCATGACGAGTTTGAAATGAGTATGATGGGAGAACTCAACTTTTTCCTAGGACTCCAAATCAAACAACTAGAAGATGGTATCTTCTTTAACCAATCTAAGTATATTAGGGACATGCTTAGGAAATTTGGATTAGAAGATTCTAAACCAATCAAAACGCCCATGTCCACGGAAACTAAACTTATCAAGGATGAGGAAAGTGAATCCGTAGATAGCACTAAATATAGGGGTATGATTGGAAGTCTACTTTACCTAACGGCTAGTAGACCCGACATTATGTTTAGTGTTTGTCTATGTGCTCGTTTTCAAGAAGATCCTAAAGTAATTCATCTTGAAGCCGTTAAAAGGATCTTTAGATACATTAAGGGCACTACACACTTAGGATTATGGTATCCCAAAGGAACGGGAATGGACACCATAGTGTATGCCGACTCGGATCATGCCGGTGACTATGTTGATAGAAAAAGCACAAGTGGTACTTGTACTTTTGTTGGACATTGTCTCACCTCATGGTTCTCTAAGAAGCAAACGGCTCTCGCTATCTCAACAACGGAAGCCGAATACGTTTCGGCCGGAAAGGCATGTCAACAAGCTCTTTGGATGAAGCAAGCTCTTGTCGACTACGGAATTCAACTAAACGACATCTCCATCCTTTGCGACAACAAAGGAGCCATAGATCTTAGTAAAAATCCCGTCCAACATTCCCGAACCAAACATATCGAAATCCGTCATCATTTTCTTCGTGACAACATCCAAAAAGGAAAGATCTCAATCGAGAAAGTTTCTTCCAAAGACAACATAGCCGATATCCTCACAAAACCCCTCAAACGAGAACCATTTAACCTTCTTAGGCTAGGCTTAGGACTCATGGAACCCACATTGTAGTTCTAAACATTAGACAAAAATCAAAACAAACCATATAGCCTTTTCTCAGCAGATCCGGCGGAACCCTTAGCCCAAACGGGCGGAACCTTCCTTTTGGTTCCGCCGTTTCCGCCGGTCTGCAGAATTGTCCAATAGTTTATATTGAACCAAACACCCCTTTTCCACCCATCATTTACAAACTGCCACTATTCACTCATCCTCACCCACGAATTTTTGATCTTGAAACCATCCTCATTGCTCTCAAATCATCATTGTAAGTATACTAAACATAATTACATTCCTGATCTGAGTCTAGGAATTCTATTTTTGCACAAAATCAAAAACTTGGGGTTATGCATTAACTTGAGAAAATTAATGTAGAAACTTAGGTGTTAAACAAAACTAATCATGTTTCCCATAGTTAGGAATTGCATTCTCATTAACTATTAACATGTTTACTAAAACACCCCATGTCGAATTCTTGCAAAAATTTCTCACAAATAGGACAAATATTTTTTCGTCTCACATTGTGAATACAAAATCAAAACGTTATGTTTTAAACCTCACTTGCATAATGTCTCTTGAATGCTAAAGGGAATACATAACCAATATGTATTTTCGGGTACATTCAAACGAAGCTACATTGAACTAGGAGCGTTTAGGTTATCTTTTGTTTTACAACAAAACTTGCACTACAAAAACGTTTTGAGCATCAAAATGAGTCAAGATAACCGCACCTCCACATGGTTTTCATATAGGCACACACTAGAAAATATACATTGCAATAGTCGGTAACATAGACTAAAATGTGATATTTTATTTTTCTAGGAATCATCATGCCTCCCGTGACTCATTACGATCACAAAGACACCATTAAGTACCTTCCTAAACACCACAAAACCAAAGGCCTTACCGAAAACCAAATTAACATCTTCAAAGCCCTAGAAAAGAGATATGTCCATGAGGGTAGAACCATTGACCCATCCTTCCTAACCGGCACAAACCTACCCGCCGAATTTGCGGCCATTAACTTTGATTGTCTCTTAGAGATCAACGAGCTTATTTGTCCTAGGTTCATTCTAGAGTTCTATGCTTCCATCCACCTCTCATCCGATGATTATGGACGTATGTCTATAAATTTCTCGGCTAGTGGTCATGACTACTCCTTCACCCTAGATGAGTTTGCTCAAATCCTAGGTGTCCCAAACCGTGGTACTTGCATCTACACCGACAAGCATACCCTCTCAACTCTTGACACACTCATTGACCGCATCCATCCTTATGATACACCTCTTGTGTCAAAAGATGTACTCCGTGACCACCTTTTCATTAGGACCACCACCACTAGGAGAACCCGCTCAGGGAATGAGGTCAACAAGGATCCATATGGTATGGAACTCAATGAACTCAAGCCCCAATTCGAGAAATGGGAGGAAGTCCTTAGAGCCAATGTCATTAGCACCCTAGGAAACCGGGATCACATCAATGTTTGCCTTTGCTACATGCTCTACTCCTTGTCCGTTAGGCAACCCTTCAACCTTACCTACTACATGGCTAAAAGGATGGCAGACATTCCCGTGCAAGGCACAACGGCTATGCCGTATGGAATGCTCTTGACCCGTCTCTTTAGGTTCATCTCCCCTATTCCTCCAACTCCTAGAGGTCTTCGCCTAGACTACTCTCTCATTCCACACACGTTTGTCCACTTAGTGATAAGAGAGTCTACAAAACCCAAGGCAAACGCCCTCATCCTCCTACCTCATCATCATCATCCTCAATGAGTGAAGATGAGACTTTGCCCAACTCTAGGCTTCCACCTCTAGAATACCTTTCACAACTTCCAACCATTCCTAATGAGTCGGCGGAGTTCAACCAAATGAAGGGGATGTTCAAGAACATCGGGAGGTTCCTTGGCAAGCTCAAGAAGAAGATGGACCGTCAATGAGTGCGGGTGTGTAAGAGTGTTTGGCACTAGGTGCTATTTGAACAATTTGGTCATTTGAACAATGTTTGTTATGTGTTTATGGTTTGGTAAGATATTTGGTACAATATGGAACATGTTTTAACTAACTATGATGCAGGATGACAACATTTGGCTTGTTGTCAAATTTTCAAGTTTATGAAAATTTTACTTAATATAGTGAAATTCGCTAGCCCCCGGTCAAAGTCCAACCATATACGTGTTTACATGTCCGATTTTTGCATTTTCTAACCAGATATGGATTATATTTTTAGTTTTAGGAGTTTTCGAAAAATTTGAAAATCGACTTGCGGGTCAAAAACGTGGACTGCCTCATTTTTAGGCCTCACCAGGGTTCCGCCAGTGCAAATTTCTGGGTACCCCAGAAATGGCCCAACGGAAACGGCGGCACCCTCACATGGGTTCCGCCTGTGTTATCCGAGGGTTCCGCCAGTTCACCTGGACATTTATAAATCCGTTTTCAAAATTTTGAAAATCAAAGCTTCCCCAAAACAACTTTGTTTGTTAGAAACTTATTCCTTGTTAGTTCATAACATCATTAGGAGTATTCTAAGAGCCTAAAACCAATAGGATTTATTTTCCCGCCAAAAACCAAATTCAACCATAACCACCTCAAGGAACCCTCACACATAAAGGAAGGAACCCTCCCAAAGGATCCTTCCAATCCGTGAAACATATTTCCCCAACAAATTTGACAAGACCACTAAGCATTTAGTGCGAATTTTTGTCTTCTTACTCCATCTCCTTCATTGNAACATCATTAGGAGTATTCTAAGAGCCTAAAACCAATAGGATTTATTTTCCCGCCAAAAACCAAATTCAACCATAACCACCTCAAGGAACCCTCACACATAAAGGAAGGAACCCTCCCAAAGGATCCTTCCAATCCGTGAAACATATTTCCCCAACAAATTTGACAAGACCACTAAGCATTTAGTGCGAATCTTTGTCTTCTTACTCCATCTCCTTCATTGGATTGACTTCCAAATGATGTGACAACCTTCATTACTCACCCAAATCATTAGAAACCTCAAAATTTCTATGCCCAAACATCAAATCCAAACACTACCTCCAACATTTCTTCCATCCTATAAATTTAAACCATTTTAGAACACCTCAAATCACACCATCACCATCAAAATCCCCTCTCTTAGGATCCTAAACAACAACCTTGACAATGACCAAGTCAACAATCACCTCTCAACAACCTCGAACCATTCGGAAAACCGCCCGAATTAGTGTCAAACCGCTTTGGTCAAACCAAACCATCACCCTAAGCTCCTCATCTTCGGATGAATTCTATTCACCCATAAAAAGTGAACACTTTTTAAACCTTGCATCCCCAACTCCATCACCCGAAGGAGCAAATGAACTCACAACTCCACCACCAACAAAATCACCCATAGACCCAACTCCACCAAGTGCACCAATCCAAACATCCAAGACTCCATCACCATCAACCCTACCTCAACTTGAACCAATGGAGTTATTTGGGTATCCTCCAACATCACCACATCCATTTGTCCAAGATCTTAATGATCTTCCACCTAGATCAACAAATCCACCACCTTTGACAAATGAAAAACCAAGCCTATTGTTTGACCACAATGAGCCTTTTGAACAAAATCTACCACCACAACAAGCCTTCAACCAACCTAAACCATTGTTGTTTCACCCTATTTTCAAAGACATCCATGGTCCTCTATATGGAGAACCAAACTTTGAAAATCATGATCACCCAAGCCCACCACATTCACAACCTCAACTCTTTGAGTTTTTTCTTCCTTCTTATGACGAAATTCAAAGAATGGTTGAAAACCACCTCCATCAAGCAATGGACTTGCAAACCACATTGCTTGAATCTATTTCCAACCCCTCCTCCAACCAAGAAACCAACCTACCTCCACCACCATCATCAAATGACCCATTTCCACCCACTCATCACCATACTTGCTCACAATGTGAGCAAATGGTCAAATTAGGTGAGGACATCAAAACATTCCTTCACCAATTTCAAGATGAGACCCGCTTCGCCACACAACACATCCTAGAACGTTTGGATGCCCTTTCCCATCCAAACCAATCCTAGAGCCCTTTTGGAGGCCTTTTTCCCCATTTTAGGAAGTGTTGAAAGTCTTCTACTTATAGAAGTAGGATTTTACTTTTATTTTATTTCTTGGTTATTTTTAACTTTTATTTTTATTTTAGAGTAGGAGTGTAATTTCATCTCTTGTCTTTTGACTTTTAGAAAGTCAAAATTTTACTTGAAATGATATCTTCTACTATTACCTTATTTTCAACGATGGTTAATCATATATGAGTTGTGATTGTGGATGATTATATTCTCATAATATGTGGTGAGTACATGCTTGTTTATGTCTCGTTATCACCAACTAACCATTTTTTTGTAGGTTTAAAATCCATGTTTCCCAACTCGGCACTCCTACTAGGGGGAGTATCGACCAAGGGGGAGCATGTGGATAAGTTCCGCTACGCTACTCTTCTTTTTGTTTCGACAAAAAGGGGGAGAAATATATCTAAACTTAGTAACTTAAAATGATTTTCATCAATTAAGTAAAACAAGTTTGATATAACATTTTTTTAAGCTTTAACACTAAAATTTGTGAGTTACTTAAAAACAAAGTTTATGTTTTGTCATCAACAAAAAGGGGGAGATTGTTAATACAAATATCGCTTAAAAACGTTATTTATATTTTACGATCTTTGTTAAGTTTTGTTAATGACAAAGTGTAAACTTTAGTTTTTAGTAAAACATGATTTTAGTTTAAAGTCTTGCATAACTAGATTTTTGCTACATTTACATTTCATATAAAACACAACATTTTCATATTTCTTAAATTAGAAATGTCACATCCCATTTATGGTAAGTTTTGTCACCTTACATTTATGGAAAGATTGTGTGGTTGACTAAACAAAGTTCTTACACAAGGTTTGTGTGTTTGACTCTCCATAGGGTTCTTACACAAGTTTTGTGTTTGACCAAGTATTTATGTGATGTGACTTTGGATGGTTTGGCAAGTTATGGCAAAACATACTGTCAGACCTGGCGGAACCCTCGTGGTACACGGGCGGAACCCTTCTGAGGGTTCCGCCATATCCGCCAGGCTTGATGGTTGTTTTGCTATAAATACCAAACCATTTGCTAGCATTTTTCTTTTATCACTTCTCATCATATTTTGCACATACATTCATATCTTTCATCTAACCCTTTAACATCTCATTGTTGTGAAGATTCTTTTGTAGCAAAGAAGTTCACAAGTACATATAAAGTTACAAGTATTCAACTCAACGTTGCAAGACTTGTTAGCTTAGCATCGTGTAGACTTTGTGTAGTTTACACTTCATTTGATTGTGTGTTATAAGTTGTGATCGGTTAGTATTTTAGGCCTTAAAATACATAGTGTGACGGGAGTGGTTGTACCCTTGTAAAAGAACCAAACGTGAGTGGTTGTACCCTTGGTAAAGAACTCGACATCTAGCTTAGTGTCGGTAAACTTGTAAGCGACGTGTAAGGTTTTCTCCGCCGGATAAAGGAGCTTGTTGACTAGTGAAAGAAACTCTCGAGTTGGATACTCGGGGCGTGGACGTAGGGCAAGGAAAATAGAGTTCCTTGTAGCCGAACCACGATAAACAATCGTGTCATGGTTTGATCGTTTCTTTCTTTATACTTGCATATTGTGTATTGTCTTTGTGTTCATATCTTTGATTAAACAGAAAGTTTCAAAAGATAATTAAACTAAAAACGGGTAAACTATTCAACCCCCCTTCTAGTTTTCCACAGGTCATACACCCAGTTGGGTTGTATTCTGCCTTGATTTGCGGTGGTAATATTTTACGTATTTATTATACAAGAAAACAAATATTTTTGGCTTTTCGGGGTGTGTGTGAAAAAAACTTGGAAATTATTTTTGGAATCGATTCGTTAACCAAAATCGTTCCTTTAAGACTACTCGCAGGGTGGCGGAAGAGAAGAATGGATCTCTCTTCAGTTCGCAATTTAATGTCAGAACCTCCGTATTCCACCTGTATAGGTTGTAATCTTAAAGAATCGAAGTAATTTAACTTCACGATTTGTTTTGTTGTTATTGATTTTTTTTTTTTTTTGTTAACACTTCAGGAGAAGTGTTAATGACTGGTTTTTTATATGATTATGATTTTTACAAAAAATTTACAAAGTGATGTGATTTGTACAAGGAGGGTTTTGAAAACTACTAAACCTAAACGTTTTTGAAAACACGCAACAACCTCCCCGGCAGCGGCGCCAAAATTTGACTTCTCCCAAACTAACCAGCTAACCAGGTGTGGTCAACAAGTCAAATCTGAGAGAGGAGAGATCAATTTATGATCCGTTAAAAGCACAGTGTGTTCACGGGTCGTTAAGTCCCAACTAGATTGAAATTGTGTTTTGGGAAAACGTTCTGGAATGAGTGATTAAGGAAAAGTGACCAGATAATGATTTTGATTGATTTTTACACTACTGATTGCTTGGATTTAAGATAATGAAACAATATTAACAAACACAGAATTACAGATAATCCTAAAAACGTAAATGCGTACTGGAAAAATAGGAATTACACATAACAAACTACAGGGGGTGAAAATGACTTTTTTACAAACTTAATATTAAAAGAAAATTTTATTAAAAAAGATAAATATTTTTTTTGATTATTTTAATATTTAATATTAATTAAAAACTATTTAGATACTTATAAAACTATTTAAATTATACTAAAATTAACAAAATATCAAATAAACCTAAGAAAAATGCACATTTACTTTTAAAAAGTCTTAATTAACGTAAAATTAATTTAAAAACTAAAATTATATTTTTTTGCCTTTTTGTTGATTTTTTATCAATTAATTACTAATTAAATCTAATTAACTAATTTTAAATTATGAAAAATAGCAAATTAACTTAGAAAATTATGAAAAATTTTATAAAACTAATTTGTCACTAAAATAACCTTAGAAAATTATAAAAAGTTGATAAAAACTAATATTTAATTATTTTACTAATTACTAAGTTAATTATTACTTGAATACCAATTTTAAATATTTTAATTTAAGAAAAATAGAAAATGAACAGTGAAAATTATGGAAAAATTCCTAAAATTATTTTATGACTTATAAAACCTAGGAAAATTATAAAAAGCTACTGTTGTTAATTAAATTTTAATAAAACTAATTATTAGCTAATATTGCCTATTTATTATTTAAACTAATATTAATTATTAAAAATACTAAATTAAAAGAGAAAAATCTGGAAAAATTAATAAAAATACTATGGGTAAACAAGAACTTATGAAAATTATAAAAATGAAAATTGCTTTTTGAAAAAGCTGAGCAATAAGCCAAATGGCTTAAATAGAAGCTATCACTTTTGTAAAAGTGATGATTTTGTGATTTTTCTTTTTGATAGATGTTTATACACTAAAAATAGACAACTTTAGCAAAGACAAACTTTTTATAACTCAAAAATAAGCACTTTGCACCCCTAATAGCTTAACAGACCTTATTTTTGGATTTTTATGATGTAAAAGCTCTTAATAAGCTATACAGTACTCACAAGCTAGAAAATAAGATGCGAATAACTTAAGTGAACTGAAATGAAGCTAAATCAACAAGAATATAACACTGGATAAGCTAATAATCACAAATAAGCACTTTGACTAAAACACATATCAAAACAGGCCTTAGGGCTATCTTGCAGGCCTTGTGGGGCCCACAGGGATGGTCAAAGGTCCAAGGGAGCTTTTGATCCAATAAGCTGAGCTTATGGGCTTTCCAAAAAGCTGAAGCTCACAGTGTGGGGTCCACAAGTGAGCTTTTGAGGAGCTTGTAAAGATGGGGGTTTACACTGATAAAGCAATTTAGACAGCAAAATGGGACAAGTTAAAAGCTATGAGCAGCCCTAATAAATAAACTTGAAAATGGAAATTAAGACTTGGATCAAGTAAAGTGGTGGGTGAGCTTCTAAAAAACCTAAATATCACAAGCTAAGGTTCATAGATAAGCTTTTGGTGAGCTTATGAACTTGGCTACTAAATCTGTGCACAGGGGAACCAAAAACTCAACAGACCAACTATGAGCTCAATTTTTTTTGAGCAAATGAGTTTCAAATTCAGATTTTCTTTTTGATTTGTGTTTACAAGCAACAAAATACCACAAAACAGCAAGAAAATTCTATCTCCAATCTATATTAAACACTGTGGATGCTCAAGAAATTTTGACCATTTTTGATAGATGGAAATTTTTGACTTTTTCTAATGAACACCTAAGTTGACTTATTTGAGATTCTAATGATCCTACTTACTGATTATGATATATTAAGCTAATATGAGATGAATTTAAACAACCTTAACAACTTATGAACTGAATTTGGTGATTATGGATTCTAAATCCTTGATAGTGAAACAACAAAAGATTACACAAATGATTTTGACTTTTTTGCTAAAGACACTGAGAATTTATGGTTAAACTGAACTAATATGACCTAAAAGGACTTGTGTGAACCAAAAAACAACAACAATCACAGGCTTGATCACAGAATATGCAGATGATCCAAACACACTTTTATATGAATGGAAAAATGAGTTTCAAAGGATGTGACAGTTTAAGACCTTAAAGCTTATGCAGAATGATCAAACCAACTAACTTAACTATTTTTAAGATTAATTTAACAAGAAAAAACAACAACTAACAACAAGAACACAATTGGACAGTGATGGCCAATTTTGACAGTAAAAATAGAAACAAGTATGCAAAGTAAAATCTAATGATCAACTACCAGATTTTAAGCAATATTATGACTAAAGAACACTAAACAATACTAAATTCCAAAGATAAGCAGATAATGAGCAATTGTACAGTAAAACAAATAATGGATTTGAAGCTTACAGATTGCACTCCAGCTAAATACTAAGAACCAGAACCCAAGAACCAATCCTAACACTCCCCATGGAGTTCTAACCCATGGCCATCCAGAATTAACCATGCTCCAGCCATCTTCTTTCTTCTTCACTGAATTTTTATTTTTCACTGTATTTTTTTTTGTATTTTTGCTTTTTGATACTAGACTGTATTTTAATGTTTCTAAAAGCTTTTATAAGCTTTCTAGGAGCTTATGTGAGCTTAAGAGTCCATAAACACAACTACAAACAGCATTAAACAGATTTGAGAATTTCAAAGGGAAATTGCATAAACTGAATTTGGAATGAAATTCTGAAATTGATTATGAAAATAGTTCAAATTACACTTAAGAATACTGATTACAATCTTAAAAAGCTTAAAGTTACACTAGAAATTGAAATTTTAGCTAATTCGACACTAAGTTATGCTAATAAGCTACATGCCTTATCAAATGGCTACAATGTCCTGTTTATATTGATAAATTAGGGTTCTTGGACATCTCTGCATCTTTCCCACTTTAAATCCTAGCCTTTGGATGAGTCTTGAGTGATCTCAGCCTTTGAAACAATTTGGCGCCAAAATAAAATAATGCCAATTTGGCATTATGCTTGCAACAGGGGGTGGTGGCATTAAATGCTGAGGTGGGGGTGGAAGATGGTGGTAGTGGGATGGTAGTAGTCT
>LBNU01011984.1:10217-24027 GCA_014162995.1 Artemisia annua
TCATACCTTAACCCTTTCTCTCCAAGCAATTTGTAACCCAACCTTGGTTAACCTCCATCACCAACACCCAACTTTGGTTATCTCTTAACCTAATCAACATGATCACTTAAACCTTCTCAACCCAACCATGGTTAACTTTCTAACTTAACCCCTTTTTACTTAACCATGGTTATCCTCTAAACCTTCTAAACCCTTAACCCTAACCATAGTTACACCTTAACCCTTCCCTTGTGGAATATACCATGGCATATTCTCTTCTCACTTATGCCATGTGAGGAATTACATTTACACCCTTTCCAAATTACCTTTTCTATTTCTTATACCCTTGGTAATTTGTTTTCTCTTTAACTACTTCACAAAATGTTTTTCAAATTGGCTATTTGAGTTGGTAAACCTTAGATTGATTAATGTTAAGGTTTAGTGTGAAGTACAATTGGGGGTTTAGCAAGGTTAGGTATTTAAAAGACCAACACCCAGGTTTTGGGAAAAATGTTACAGAGGTTCTGGCGCGTCACCCACGCGTTGACGCGTGGGCAGCGCGTCGGCCTCGGTAAATTTTTCCCAAGTTGGGTCTTGGCCTATAAATACCCAACCTTGCCTCTTGTATTCCTCACCCCTTGCCATTCTTCTTTCTCTCTAGATTCTTTCTCTCTAAACACTCTCTAATCTCTCTATCTCTAATGTTGTGTTCTTAATTATCACACTAACATCTTTGAAAGAACACATCTCCTTGCAAGGGAAGAATCACAAGAACTTAATACACTCTTGTGATTGTGTCGAGGGTCTTCTTCTTATACCCTTTCTATTACAATCGAGTCTATAGGTTAGGTTAGGACTTGATTGTTAAATCAAACAATCTTATTTATTCATTTGATTGTAAGGGAAGTCTTGTGTCTTTGTGACCAAGCCTAGATCATTGGGGATCTAGTTGGGGTTTGATACTTCCGGGTGGAAGTTTTGGTAGAGGTCTTAGTGACCAAGTGTAAGTCGAGTCACGAGATTCTTTTGGGTGGTTTCCCAGGGCGGAATACCGTTGGGGAGTAGCTCTTTCTTTGTGAGCACCAATATTGTTGAGTATTGGTGGAGTGAAGTTGTAATGGTTTATAGTCCACCGAAAGGATTATACTAGAGTAATAGTATCAGTGTCGTGGATTCGCAACTGGACGTACGGATGGTATAAACCCCCCATCCGGAACCAGTATATATCGTGGTGTTCTTTACTCGCTTTATATACTTGTGTTTGTGTTTGTGCTAGTGGTTGTTCTCGTCTAGACCACTTGGTGTTCTTCAAGGCTTAAAGTTTTTAAACGTTCTAAAAGCCTAAGAAACCGTATTCACCCCCCCCCCCCTCTACGGTTCAACAGTGTCGATCACTAAGAGTGGAACGTAATATCTAGTAAGTCTATCAGTATTTTAATTTCTAAGTTAGTTTTACAATCTAATCTAACTCAAGGGGGTTTAGTCTGAGAGACTAGCACGATTTGAGTAGATTAATTAAAACTATAAAACTAATGAGATAGAATTACAACAATGGCGAACACGTACACATTTAGATAATAGATACAAATAGAAGGCCTGTCGAATGATTAAGTAGCTTGTCATTTGTTTTATCG
Source organism: Artemisia annua (assembly GCA_014162995.1). Classification (NCBI taxonomy): domain Eukaryota; kingdom Viridiplantae; phylum Streptophyta; class Magnoliopsida; order Asterales; family Asteraceae; genus Artemisia; species Artemisia annua. The sequence goes on from LBNU01011984.1 coordinate 11,831, forward strand.
CTAGTTTTTATGATGAGTGTCGTAATCTTATCTGTCTCGTCGGTATCTTAATTATAGGCGAGTAAACCCTTAATGATTACTTATGCCATTGGCTAAACAATCATTTGGTTATGCCATTTTGTGTCTATAAATTATTTTACTAACTTAACGCCAATGAAGGAATCGTGGGAGGTGGTATAGCAGCCCCAAGCAAGCCACAGCTAGACACAGAGGTTATCAATTCACATATAACAAGAACCAAATAAACATCAAATAAACTTTAATTGATGGGAATGCAATTTTAAGGGGAGCAATATGGCGATCACAAGCCCATCAATCATGATGGATTAAAGCTTACTATTAAAATAAAACAAAACTATTTAATTAAATTAAAATACAAGTAGGACCTTCTTACTTCTCCAAGATTTAAATGTGGTGTTGTGTTGCCTTTTCGTTGGTATTCTTCTCCTTAGGGTTTATGCAGCAACTTCTATCACTTTTGGCACACAAAATTCGGCTATATCTTGGGGTATTTATAGATTCTGTCAGAGGGCACGATGCGGGCGCATCAACTAAGCAAATGTGGCGCATGTACTTAATTTCGCGTGGGGTCTAAGATAATAATATTCTATAATATTCGTACACCGTCTTTAGATGCGGCGTAACTTGAATCTCTATGCGGCGCATGTCCTGCAGTGTCTTGGATTGTGTTTGGTGAAGTTTTGAGAGTGATACGCCGTATGTTAGGAATGTAATTCGGCGTATCTGGAGTAGAACAAGTTGGTTCTTCGTTGATCAAAGCTTAATATGCGGCGCATGATATAATAAGATGCGGCGCATTCTTCAAAGTCAGGCAATAGTCTTCGCATCTAAGTATGATAATTCGGCGTAACTGTCTAGAATGATACGGCATATCTCTTTCAGTTCAGTAGACTTTTTCCATCTTGATCATTTAGCTCCATATTTCTTCCAAAATCATTATTTGTTTTTAACTAAGAATTACAAATGTAAATGATTAACTATCAATTATCATAGATAATATAATAAAACAAATCAAATATCTAGGAGAAATGATGACAATAATATGTACTTATTTTAACCAAATGACCTAAGACTTCATAACAATAACAACTTTTAACAATTTAACCCCGAAATCATGGATTTTGATTAAGTTTTCGGCTCTATATTTAGTTCATGAATTGAATTTAAACACAAATTTGACCACATTTTTTATTCAAAAATTCTCCATTATCACTGTGCAAGTTCTTAGACCAATTGTGGGATTCCAAATAGTATCAAGAATTACACAATAATATATATAGAGTTTTAGAAACAGAAACTAGAGAAAGAAAATGTTCAAAGAATTCTTATTCAAACTATGTGTAACGTTTAAAACCAAATGAATTCTCACACCTCTCCTTCACAAGGGAGAGGTGTATATATATCTAATACAAAAGGCATCATAAGCTTGGTTTGAGCTTGGCCTATGATGAAATACTATTACTAGGCCCGATATCAACTGATGAGCACCACTTTTATTTCTAACAAGGCGCATAAGTTATTATATTTTTTCCTGCCCACTGAGGCCCGTCGCGTTGGAACATCTATACGAAAAAATAAAAACATTACCGAAGGAAAAAAATTTAGTATTACATCATTAGTCACCAACCGATAATACAATACTGGGGGACATGTTAGTGTATATGTCCGGACGACACGTGTCGGATGATAAGTGTCTCCATGTGTCCGAAAGAAAAGATCCGAAGGAGCACTTGCCGAAGGACCAAAATAGAAGAAACACACTCTTTTACCCATAAGCTCATTTTACCCAGCAGTCCGTACTAAGGCTCATACTCGAGCCGCCTATCCCAAATATTGTCCCCCCCCCCCCCTCCACCACGTGGACTGACACATAAGACCTAGGCTAGGCGTAGCCCGACTTGCTCTATCCCTATGTTGTCAGGTATAGTAGGTTGGGGTAGTATAAATATCTCAACCTCATTCAGTGCTAAACCAACTAATTCACACACATTTATTCTCATATTTACTACTTAGTTGTTCGGCCTATATCCATAACTTATTCTCACGCAGGGGCTTGATCTTGGGATCAAACACAAGGCGAAGCTAACACTTGTGTCATCTGTGTAAGTGCTCGAAGGACGTCTTTTACTTAATCCGAAGGAACCTACACGTATTCAAGCCAAAGAGCAATTATTTACTTATACACTTACGGTTTAGCATTCGATGCAGTTATTCACTCTCCCCTATATGATATTGACTTGCTTGTTACCTATATGTAACAAAATAAAAACCACAAATTAATAGTGCATGCATATCCAGCTTCACCTGCTTAGCTTATTAATTGTAGTTTTTTATTTAGTATAATAAATATATTTTGAGTCTAAATCTTACATCTGTATAATAATTCAATTTGTCAAGTGGTCAAGTAATATCCAAATTGTTACTTGATGATAATGTAGTGCATGCACATCCAGCTACACCTGCTTTGGTTTATAAATTGTAATTTTTTTAGTTATTTACTATAATACAGATATGTTGAGTCTAAATCATACATTTGTATATTAATTCAATGTGTCAACTGGTCAAGTAATATCCAAATTGTTACTTGATGATAATGTTTTAAATCTAGGTAATAAGACAATGTCGATTTCAAATAGTTTGGAATATGCCTATCTTGTGGGAGACCTTCCATTAAAAAATCATCGACATACCTAAACCTTATCAGCGATCAAATCCAGCTAATAGCATTTGGCGAGATTAAGATTGTATCACAATTTGCATTAAGAATGCCCCAATGATAAGTGATCATAAGCTTACTAAAGACAAATACATATCTAAATGTACACTAATAGCATTTGGGGAGGTTAAGATTGTATCACAATTTGGATTAAGAATGCCCCAAATGATAAGTGATTTTTGTCCCACTATTTCGTGATTAAATATAACTTGGATTTAGAATTGTAACAAATGAAGGTTAGAAGCTAGTAAAACCTTCTAGCAATACCTGAGCAAAAGAATCAAATAACCGGATCGGAATCACGAAGAACCGAACTTGAACCAGAACCTAATGTTTCAGTTCCCGTTTTTGAGTTTGAGATTTTTCGGTTGTTGGGTCGGTTCGGTTTGGTTCCATCAGTTCTCGGGTCCGGAACCAAATACCCAATAATATATAAAAACATTTTTTTTTGCTCAAAGTCTCAAATCATACATACCAATGCTATTAAAAAAACCCTACTAGCATACTTTCAAAAAAATCAAACCAAACACTCTAAACTCTAATCTTTAGTTCATTGAAACATCCATAAGCTAGTCAACAATTAATCTAAACTCACATAAACAACTATCACCATTATCAAAATGATAAAAGTAAGTTTTATATTTTATTTTTATTTGCCTTCGATGTACTAGCTTATAACATGTTCATCATTATTTTATGATGTCTCGCTTGAGGATTTAGCCATCTAACCAAAATACTGTATGTTTCCTAAATTATCATTTGTGGTTCTATGCCAAGATCATGCATGTGCAATTTTTTAGTGAAAGAAACAACCTCAAACGTAGATGAGTCTCATCGCTTTTCACCTAAGATTGGGTGAGAAAGTTGAGAACACAAATTAATTGGGATGATTTTGAAGATCGTATTAAAGACGAAGAGATTGTCAATGATATGGAATAACAATTAAAGAAACTAACCGGATGAGATAAAGAGAAATAAACTGTGGAACTATAAACAATCTTAGTTATTATGTTGGACAAAGTTTTAAGTTATTTTATTTTGTTTTCCGGATTTATGCATTATTGTTTTACTAAAACTATGAACAAGTGATATAGAATGTTTATTTATTTGAGTTTATTCTTTAGTTGTTAATTGTTATTAGTTTAAACGTAAATGGTTGCAAGTGATTAAAAAATTCAAATTTTTTATGCTTTTATGGCTTAAGTTATTAGTGCATGAGGTTATTTTTTTTTCTCCAGAAAAGCGGTTCCTATCCGGATAAACCCAAAGAACCGGAACTGGAACCGGAACCAGAACCAAAAACTATATTCGGTTCGATTTTCAGTTCCTATTTTTCAAAAAATTCAATTATCGAATCCACTGATTCCGATTTCAGTTCCAACCGGTTCCGGACCCATGCTCATCCCTATAACCACATGAACGGAAATTGCAAGTTATTCTACTACAAATATCTTTTCAAACTGCAAGTATAACAATAATTTCTTCTATCTGTATTTTAACACATATTCAGCTAATTAAAATATTATACAACCGGTGATAAGTACACTTTTTCGTTTATCTATAGATGAACAATACTTACTTTGAAAATACATATATGCATCTCAAGAAAATGCCAAAAAAAATATTTTTTTACATTTATGCATCGCCTTATCAACATTGCAAGATTGTGATGGATTGAAAATTTATTTAGTTGTCGTTATCATTTGAAAGAAAACTAGTCAAAAATAGCAAATTGACAGATGGTCCCAATTTTTAACCTTTATTTAAAGGGAAAGAAAGCAAAACTGAAAAGGAAGTTCTTGATCTTATATTTATCTTAAGCGTTCTAGTTTCAAAGTTGGTGCATTACTAATTATGTATTTAATTACATATGTGGTTAGGTAAAACAAACGAGATATAAAGAAACAGTATATATACAGTGGATAAGCACCATTTATATCAAGGACGTGTATGCTAGTGTATAATATCTCCATTGAAGAGGGTGAAGCATAAGAGGATAACTAATGTTGAGTAACACTTGTCTGTTGTTTGATCAATAAGTTATTGTTTTCGTATTATTAAAAAAAGCATAATATTATGCTGAACTATAACTCTTTAAATACAATACCTCGAACCAACACAAGGGAAGCAAACCAAGTATATTTTGCATATAAGTTAAAGGCGGATATACCTAAGTCAAAGAATATGTACATGCATATCTTTCGAAAATCATGGGTTAATGTAACTTTTAATGTTTATTTAAAGATTTTGATAGTTTAATACAAAAGCATACTTTTTAAAAATTTGATGAACACCCTACTAAAAATTTAGTGCACGCACAACTTAAATTTTGGTGCACACCCAATTCAAATATTGACGAACTAACAAATCTCAATTTCTTTTAACGTGCATACCCTACAACCGATGTCTGCGTCCGCCACTGGCTCGAGCATTACACATCCAAATATATTTCCTCTAAACAATCTACCATAAATTATGTATGAACAAAATATCGCAAATCTAGAAACTAGTTAGTGAGAATCATTTGTTTCTTCGTTGTGCAACAAAAAAACAATGTAGGCTGATTGGAAGAGCCCTTCCATGGATGGGAATTGGGTTCCTAGTGAAGCCACACACTTATCCCGTCCTTCTATTGTGGATGCTGGTTGAATGGAGGGATGGGGAAGTGATGTGGAAATGTAGCTAGATGGTAGGTGCAATGATATGGTGAATCAGAATCTAAGTTGGCATGGTTCATGTTATAGTGCAACTTGGATCCTTAGTACAGGTTACTGTGAAGTTTGCTTGAATCAGTCATGTAATATCAGATAAAATAGATAATGAAAGTGTCTGTTATCTGTTATCTGAATAGTATGGAGCGTGTCAGGTTTGTATAGTGTAGGTTCTGTATTGTTGTTTTGTATAAGATTTGGGAGATGTCCAAATCTTTATCTCTATTCTTATGATGTACATTCATTGGAGTTAATATAATATTCACCATTTTGCACCAAAAAAAAAAATTTACCCGACACAACAAAACACTCGCAGGAACATTCAACCGCAGGTTAATCTATCCATGTTCATGTTCTACAACTTCAACTAGTAACTTTTAATATTTTGTCAAAAATGGACAACAACAAAAAATCATTACCATTATCAACACCATATTTACGTCCAACAATCTCTATACCAACGAGTTCATCGGTCGATAACTTGTTTACTGCACCGGGGGAGACTCCGGGACCGATGACTTTGATATCAAACTTTTTTTCGGATAATGATGCGGGACCGGATACCATTATTTTTTCTCAGCTTTTGGCTGGATTAAGTCCAGCTACCTTGCTTGAATCACCAGCTCAGGTACTTGATAACTCGAAGTTTCCGTTTAGCGACTTAGCATAGATGCTTTAACTTTAGTTGTATGTGTTAAATGCGATGTCCTGAAGAAATGATGATTTCTAGTTTACAAGTTATTGATAATGCAACGACGTTAAGATGCTTAACTAACATATGATTATTGATTTTTTAAGTAAAAAAGTAGTTTAACTTGTGATTGTATATATAGAGCAAGTAAACATTTAAAAACAAGTTTGTTTGTTGCAGGCTTATTTGTTAAGGAAGATTAGTTTCAGATAAGCAATAATGTCAAACACCATTGATATCCACTTGAGATTTTTCTTGTTATAAGGCAGTAAAATAGATGTCTAGAAAAATAGAAACCTAGAGGTGGCTCACTCTTTTTCTTGTCGATAGGGGTCGCTTGGAATGTCCCACCAGCAAGCACTAGCTCATGTTACAGCACAGGCTGCACAACTGCAGCCTATATCAACCACACACCACCATGTTCCACCAACAATGCCAGACCAGAATGTCACAATGATGGCACCCGAGTTATCCAAATCTAGTTGCCACTCCCATCCACCCTTAGTAGCGGCTGGGAAGCCAGCTGAGGACGGATACAATTGGAGAAAATACGGGCAAAAGCAAGTGAAGGGAAGTGAATACGCTAGAAGTTATTACAAATGCACTCATCAAAATTGTCCTGTTAAGAAAAAGGTTGAGCGAGGTGTAGATGGTCAAGTAACCAAGATTATCTACAAAGGGAAGCATAACCACCAACCACCTCGAACTGTTGGAAATTTTAATGATACTGAACCCTTCAACGATCAAACTAGTGATTTTAACTATTCGAGGGATAATTCATCGATAAAAAAGGATCAAGAATCTTCCCATGAAATCTCGGGATCATGGGACAACGATGATGTTGCCAAACATCAAGCAAAAAAAAGGTACTTTAACGATCGAATCCCAAATGATATAGAGTTTTTACCAAATGTTTACAACGATTGTAAGTTTGAAACTAAAAAACAACTATATATATATATATGGTTCAAAAGTTACTAACACTTTTGTTACGGTAGAATACATAGTTGTTATTATACTAAGGTTGATATTATTCGACATGTATGGTGTAGAAACATAGAGGCCAAGGGGTTTGATCCAGGTTCATCCCATCGTACACTTCCAGATTCTCGGATCATCGTTCAAGCAACCAGCAAAATTGATCTTCTAGACGACGGCTATAAATGGCGCAAATACGGGCAAAAAGCAGTTAAAGGAAATTCTCATCCAAGGCAGGATATTTTTCCTCTACTATCAACTATGATAATACACTTTTTTGAACCATTTTTACCCTTGCAAATATTTGAGTAAAATCATTATCATTTGCCTTATTTTGTTATGCATTCTCGTTGAAGATCCGGAATAATTCATGCAAAAATTTGAATGTCACAATACTTTTACAGGAGTTATTACAAGTGCACGATCAAAGGTNCATACATAAACATAAGTGCTAGGATGCATCCATACGCCCCCCATACATACATACATAAACATACATGCACCCTGCTCGCAGGACAGGTATACACATATCATAAATGGCCAGGAGATCTCATAATCATAATCATATCATACAAAGTGGGGACGCCGTGGATCAATCACACCTCCACAGAAAGTGTCATGCCATCGGTGCCTCGATGACACGCCCATGGTACCTCCATGAGTAGTTAGAAAACTCGGGCATAAGAACAAAACGAAACGAACCATATCATATCATAGTCATCATATCATATCCAAATTCAAGTATCATATCAAAAGATCATATCAACGAAGCATATCAAACGAATCATATCAAAGGATCATATCGACGAAGCATATCAAAGAAAATGAATCAAGTCAAGGATCGAATAGTCATGAGAAATCCCGACTGAGAAGGGATAGAATATCTGTACCTTAAACCGCAAATGTAAACACATCATAAAGATCGGAAACTACTCCTTCTTCAGCGAATCTATACGAATTAATAATCACGTATTACTTATAAGCTCATTTTAATTAGATCACACATTTTAGGTTTCTTTCTATTTTTGGGACTTTCCATTTTAGTAACTTTCCGTAATTAGTACCTTAGGGCAATATTCATTAATTAGCCAAACTTATGGTTTACAAGTGATAATAAGTTAAGTTTAATGCTTAATATGATAAATAGCATAGTTTAGGGTCTTATATGTCTTTTTAGCAAAGAATAAGGTTTAATATGAAAATAATCAAAGTTAAAGGTTAAATGACTAAATTGCTTATCCAATAGTCTATTCTAATATATATATCAGATATAAGTATGCATGCATGTTAATCAGCTCCTTCGTATGAAATTTTAACCGAAATCGATTCGCACCATATTTTAACGAGACAAAAGTATTATAACATCATACAAAGTCAAGCCTTTAGTATACACATGCTTAATTCATCTTTATATTTCATGATTATTTCCAGGTTCTATGTGATCGCGAGCTACGTAAACAGACCTTGGTGACACTTATTCAATCGACACAAGACAATAAACAAACACACTCTTGGTAGCATTTCCATCGAGCAAACACAAGGACAAAACGCATATCACTCTCGGCAAACAACTCCAACGAAACATGGACATTAGCGACGCAAAACTAGGGCAAAAGGACGTGGTGTGAGTCAAAAAATAAAGTGGTGCGAGGGGGTACAAATGACCAGCAAACAACAATGAAGCAAACACCATTCGACCATGATTTGTAACATGTGAAAACCAGGTCTTAACCCACTCATACGACACACAAAATCAGCCCACATACCCCCAGTTTTAACGAGCCATAAAAGATCTTAGGCGAGGCAGGTTTTAGTGCTTGCTTATGGTTATATAGAGATCGACATAGGGCTGGAATAAGTGATATCAAAACAGTCTCAAAAACTCGACACAAAACAGAATATATAGGCGCATAGTTTTATTATTTTAGGTAGCTTAATTAACGAGACCACAAAGTGTATATCAGCATGATTACAACAGGTTTTTTGGCATGATTTAATCTTGTTACATATGTGATATTTCGACTGGAAAACAGAAACAAAGAGGGAACAAAACCTGTTGTGTCGACTGGAAAACAGAAAACGAATGGAACAAAACTAGGACTCGAATAAGCTCCAAGAAAACTCCAACGTGTAGCACTTTCTCTTGACGCGAGGACCAGCCTTTCTTCTTCTTCTTTTGACAGCAAAAAGGATGTGATTTGTGTGTCCTTTCTGGCTTTTGGTTCGGTGTAAAAGAGATACAAGAAAAAAAAAATATACCGTCCAATATAAAGAAAAAGGAAAAGCGTGTTGTATATATTTGGTATTGCCATGTATAGAAGATAAGGTCAAGGGGCATACAAATCTCTTAAAATGTGAAGTTTATTCTTGTTGTTCTTATCTCCACATCACACGACTAAGGAAAGAATGGGCTAGAGAAAACAATGTCGGTTCATGCTTAGGATAGGATTTAGTTTAGTTAGGATATTATTTATTTAGTTTTAGGATAAATTTTAAAATGTGTATATTAATTATAATGTATAGTTTTAATAACATTTAATTATAATTCCAACTTAGGATAAATTCAAAACGGTGCAATAATTATGGTTCAAATATGTCGGGTTTTACAACTCTTCCCCTCTAAAAAAAGGAATTTCGTCCACGAAATTGAAGTCGCAAAAGTTAGACGAATACGAAAAATCACAAACGGAATGACGATGATTAGCCTCACGCTCGGAGAGGTTCTTCCAAAAGATTCTTGACAAACGGAATTGTTTTAATTCTCATGACCCGATCCAGACAAACAAGGATAGCCCCGAGCTCTCCATCAGAACACAAACCATAACACATATGATCCATCGGATACGAAACAAATACGTAGCAGATGACAGATGATAGATGATAGATGGAATCCTACAAGGAGATACACGAAACGCATAAATCTACGAAGCAAGCATAGCGATAGTACTAAACGATGAAAACCTCATCAACTCCTACCGAATTCTTAACGAACAAAGGGACTTGTCAAGGTCGAAGGATTAGAGTACAAATCGAATCATCAAACGTATCAAGTCTCATAGGGAGATGGGTAACATATTCATACTGACGTTCCAAATCACGAATCAGAGTATCAAAACGTATCAGAAGGCATAACAAAATAGGTAGAATAATCATACGGATAAGAATGAATCCAAGATCTAACGTATTGCGAATTAAAGCTTCCTCAATGCCAAGACATCTATCTCTTCTATACTTCTTCAAAATGTGATTATCTGTCACGATCATTACAGGCGCGCCATATAGCTTGAAAAATTTTCTGCCAAAAGGAAATCTCTGCCGATCTTCCAAGCAAGCCGTCCTAGTCAATGCTCCACTGTAACTTCACTCGTGTTGTCCTTCCTCCTGTGCGTGGAAATCACCGATGTTGTCACCATCGTCTTCATACCATCCCGTCCAGCTCCTACTTCAAGATTCTATACATATTAGTACAACTAAGATGAATAGAGTTGATAGAACTGTGTACTTCAATCAAAATTGCTTCTTTCTGTCTTCTAACACAACTATGTCAACACAAATACGAAGATGATCCTCGTGTTTCTCTTTCGTCTCTAAACATACCAAAATATCATACTATGACAATTTGTCCAAGTATTCATGAAAGACACGATTGATCGATTTCATAGGGACAGTTGGAGCAGTAACCAATACAATTGGCATCACAACACTCATAAAAGATCATACGAACACGAAAAGAATTTCTAGGAATATCTCGCTCTTCACACAAAACCTGACACGATCCAGCTTCCAGAATCAATCCACCACTTCACGTTACTATCATTCTTCTCCATGAATAAAATCGGAAACACATCAAAGATACACGGCGAACATTCCAAACAATCCGGACAACTCTCGAGACGAGTTTCCTCAAACGAAGTATATTCACAACCGCGAGGGATTAACGCACGAGTTTTCAAAACAAAGGTGATCATAATAGCTTATCAGGTTAGGAATCATGATGCAGAATTCTGAGTTACACGAATCGACAAAGATTAAAAATATAACATGACCGTTGTCAGCATCAAAATGCTCAGTCAACAAATCTGTATACAGAATAATATCGAATCGAACATCTCCAACGTAAACAGATTAGAAAAACGAAAACCATCTTCAAATATTCCCAGAGCGCATCGAACAAATCGGATATTCATGATGGAAGGTCACAAGATTATCATAGAGATAGGATAGGTATGGCAAAATCAATAATGAAGAACGAACCTTAATATGCTTATCAAAGGCAAAGGAAACTATAGAATGTGTCAAACACATCGGATTCATACATACGTGAATTCTCTGGACGAACGAAAAGGCATCTAACGAATGACAAACGAATAAAGGGTTGAAGTTCAGAAGAAATTGATAACTTCAGAAATGAAACCTATAAGGCATAACTATGAAGTCTCCAAGCATACTAAACTTATGTTGCATAAATCTTCTGAATCTCCACAACGAATGATCTTGAAAAGGATTAACTAAAAGCATAGGCAAAATCAGAGTGATGCAGAAGCAAGATGACTAACCAACATCTTATGATCTACCCAATCCTCACCGGTCATACTAAAGCTCTTAAGGGGAGAAACCTAAAGTGAAACCTTCTATGGATATTCCAAAAACTCCTAAAGTGCAAACCTAAGGGTCCAAACCTTCACAGGCCATAACTTATGTACTACAAGTCGCAGCCTGGGCTCTGATACCATAATTGTAACACCCCAACCCGACAAGGGTCAAAATGTCACATTATGGTGCCAAATCAAAACATACAACGCAAGCGAAAGACTTATAAACATAAAGTTACAAAGGATATTCTAAGGGTACAAAAGAAATACTAATTCTATTCAAAAATGAGAATACAAATCCAAACAATAATCTAATCGAGTCCAAGTCCAAGTCTAATCCATATGAAATGGGCTTCTAATCATCGGGGTAGTCCACTAACGCTCCTATGAACTCTTCACCCAAACCCAGCTTCCAACCTAAAACCTGCCGCAGGAAAAGAAATGCGGCTGAGCTTAAAAAGCCCAGTGAACAGATATATAACAAAGCA
>LBNU01011984.1:24696-56684 GCA_014162995.1 Artemisia annua
GGGGTGATCATCAATACCCCACGATTATGATGGAGGCAGTGGCGTCTCAAGATTTGTGGATATGGCACGCGTTCTTTGGACCGCCGGGTTCAAACAATGATGTGAATGTTGTGATGCAATCTCCGCTATTCACCACCGAGCGTAATGGTACGGCACCTAAATGCCCATTTGTTGTGAACGGCCGTATGTACAAGCGTGGCTACTATCTAACCGATGGCATATATCCTGCATGGGCTACTTTTGTTAAAACGTTCAAATATCCAACCGACCCGAAAGAGAAAAAGTTCAAGAAAGTACAAGAGTCGGCTCGAAAAGATGTTGAACGGGCATTTGGTGTTCTCAAGGGTAAATGGGGTATACTGAGACGATCCTTACGACCATACACGGTAGAGAGAATTAGTAAACTAGTTTATGCGTGTGTGATATTGCACAACATGATTATACATGACGCCGGTACCGCAATCTCCCCAGTTCATATTCGGGATCCTCCGATCCAACCGGCGTTTGACGAAGCAGCCTTAGACGAGATACGGAATGAGGAAACATATTTTCATCTCCGATTTGATCTTATGGGGCATATTCACGCTCAGCAATTACCATACCTCGAGGTGGACGATGAAGACGATGAAGTTTAGTTTTTTAGAATTTTTAGTATTATGTAATGTTATTTTATGTTTTTTAGAAAAATTATGTAATGTTTTTATTTAAGTTTTAATGGAATTTTAGTTTTTTTAATAATTTTAATGAAATTTAAAAAAGAAAACAGAAAAAAAAAAGTGAGTGAAGGGTGAGTGAAGTGATGCNCATATTCACGCTCAGCAATTACCATACCTCGAGGTGGACGATGAAGACGATGAAGTTTAGTTTTTTAGAATTTTTAGTATTATGTAATGTTATTTTATGTTTTTTAGAAAAATTATGTAATGTTTTTATTTAAGTTTTAATGGAATTTTAGTTTTTTTAATAATTTTAATGAAATTTAAAAAAGAAAACAGAAAAAAAAAAGTGAGTGAAGGGTGAGTGAAGTGATGCCTCTAAAAAAATGAGTGAGTGAAGGGAAAAGTGGGTGGATGATGTGGCATAAGGGGATTGGTTGGGAGTGAGTGATGATGGTAAGGTGCATGAACCACTCCCTCCCCCCTTAGCTCTAGAACATTTTAAAGACCCGAATGATCAATCAATCGAAACACTTTAAGCCTACTTCGGAGTTCGGAGTTAGGACAGTGTTGGACGATGATGCTAAAAGTAAGTTTGTTTTCATCTCGCCAACAAATCATGTTGTTATAACTGAAGACACATACAATCTTTTTTCTGTCAGTTATCTATTCGACGTGTAAAGTATGATTGAAGTGTCGCAAACCCATTATATGTCTCCAAGGAGTGTCTTATATACGAGTTTGATAAATATCGCTTTAACAAAACCCGTATGAAATGAGTAAGTTTAACTTTCTTTATGATTGTACGTAAATATAGCTTAATAGTTCTCAACTTATAATAGTCCCTTTACTTTTAACTAAAACATTATATTGTCGTAACTTAAATTTTATTCAAGTGCAGTATTCGATATGCCCAATTTAGTTAAAATGTATAACTATTTATTCAATGCTTAAACGCTACTCCGTATATATAGCTAGTATGAAGAATTAGCAAACGTTTTATCTAATACGTACCCTTATTTTTCATGAAACATAACTTAAGTTGAAGACCTTATATATATTTCTAGCGATATTTCTAAGTTTCTTAAAGTTACTTTATAATCGACAGAGTCAAAAGTTGTGGACTATAAATAGTTACGTGGCGTTATAAAAATAATTGTATGATTACTAGATTATCTTTCTACTTTATCTCTTGATTTTTTTACAATGAGCTTGTAAATTATCATTTTGTATGTGCGTTATCATACAAAGCATGCATGCATGGCATAGTAATAATGTGTTCGATAAATTGTTGTCACAACATTCAAAATATACAGAGTGCGTTTTATACGTACTTATAAATGCATGTTACATGGTGAAAGTAAATTAAAAACCTACCCAGATAATAAGATATGGTACGTGTCTATTGTCTTTATATGAAAAGATGCATTTCTTTATAGATGAAAAGGTACGTTTAAAGGAAGATAATACAATCTGAAAAGCGAGTACCTAGGGGCTAGGACCAAGTTTTTCAAAGTTTTTTTTATCTCATGACTACTCAAATTTATACGTTTCGAAGTTTAAACAGCCACTCTACGTATTACATTAGACTTTTCCGTACTTGAGATCCAATTGAAAAAATGAAGTTTCACATCCTTTAGAATTTACGCCTTTATTGCTTCGTTTGTTTCCAAAAGTGATATCGTTTTAATTCCGCCAAGAGATCTAAATTCTAAAGAGTCGATCGATTACACCGTCAAAAAGGTAGTAGAGGGTAGATGTGGGGTTTACTCGATCTACCAAGGTGAGTCTCAACGATATGTTAAGAGAGCAATGTTTAGTTGGGCGCGTATAACTGTTATAGGCGCCATCACGCCATCTTTTAACATATAACATTATTATAATACAAAACTAAAAAACACTTTCGCAATAACATTTCAATAAGAGCAGACGGTATAATCACTTTCTTGGTGAGTTATACCTTAACGCACGCCGCGTTAAGGCCACGTTACCATACCGTCGATTAGAGTTATGAGCATGCGTTAAGGTGAGCGTTAAGCTGCTAACGCAGCATTAAGATAATCGAATAAAAAAAATCATTTCCACCCCTCCAACGGCTAGATGACTATTTGATATTCAAAAAAAATTACATTTTGCCCCCTCCAACTTTCATAAACGGGCAGATTTGTAAAAAAAATAATAAAACCTTAACGGCTAGTTTCAATTTGAATTCAAAAGCTTCTATAAATACCAAGTTTACAAGTTAGTTTTACACACTTTCCATACACTATTAATCAAAAAAATTACACAAACGCCCCTTATGGCTTGTCGTCTCCCACATTCTGTCGAAGAAATGCAAGTATATATTCAAAAACAATGCGATAAAGACGATGCAGCTTGACAAAAGGCTATTATCAACGTTATCAATCAGTTTCAGGTTGCAAAAGCAAAGAAAGAACGTTTAAGACAACGATACGCGAAATACACAGACATTTTTGCGGAAAAAAACTGTGATTGACCAATTTTTGAATGATAAAGCCAAGAAAGACGAGGCCATTAGTGACACGTTGTGGGGGTGTGTTTCACAGATACAAACCAACATCAGAAACAAAATCCAGTGGAGCTATGAGAAAAACAAAGTTCTTGGTTCTGTATCACAACAATTGACTCAACTTGGGCTAGGTGCATCAACTTAATCTGATGCACCTACATTTATTGAGCAACAACAGTCTCCCCCATTTACGGGTTATGAAGGCGAGGCAGTTGATGAGCATGGCTTAACTGCGAGCCAGCATTATCAAATGATGTATGACGAAGAGTGGGATGAGAAACTCAAGAAGGACGAAGCAGAACGGGCGGCGTTCATTGATGAATTTCTTGGGTATAGGTCTCTTTTCGTATGATTTTGCATGCGGGGAGTACTCAGATTAAGATAGGTTTATGTATTTCGTATCGTAGTGTATTAGTTCTTATGTTTTTATTTCCGTATCGTATTTCGTAGTGTATTTTATGTAACGTTTATTTCCGTATTTCAATGAATTCGTATTGAAAAATATTTAAGTTTTAATGTTATGTTATTTATTAAATGAAGTATTAGTTTTAGTTTAGGGGTTAAATTTGTAAATAGTTGAGTTATGATAATGGGTGTAAATGGGTGAGTTAAGTTTGAAATGTAAAAGATAATGTGTCGCTGATGTGACACTGAGTTCACTACAAGATAAATGTCATTTAGTGTCTGAAACTTTTTGTGACTGAATAGTAAAAGAGTCAGTTTAGTCTTTCCAGTCTAATTAAAAAAGTAAAACAAAAAGGTCAATAGATACATCTGCACATTATATCCAATTTCAAAAAAGAGTAAACTACACCGTTCGTCCTCGTGGTTTGCGTTGACCAACGAGTTTCGTCCTTTGACCAAAAAAAGTGCACCATCCGTCCTTAAATGCGAAACGTTATCCACCGTTAGTCCCTTGCTCTAACGGCTGTAAATAACGCTCGTTAAGTCAGTCCATATGAGGGCTTTTTGGTATTTTCCCCTTTATTTTTAACTTCTATCTTCCTTTATCTATCTTCGTCTCTAACTACACCACCCACCACCATCTTCAATTCATCTTTATGACCATCTACTACCACCATCTTATATTTCTAAAAACACATAAAATCAAATTAAATCAAAACAAAACACGCATTTCGAGAAACACATATCAATTTGTTCCCCTCTAAAAAACAAATCCTATCTTCCTCTTTATCTTCATCAAACACTTATTATATCCTCAAAGAACCCTAAAACAACAAACAACAACAAAATTATAAAACCTTCATCTTCATAAAAACCTTCATCAATCGCCATAAAAACCCACGAACGACCAACCACTACCTCCGTCGGAAACCACCGCTGAAAGTGACCACCACCTTCGACCTGCACCACAACCGTCGACCCTCACCACCACCTCTTTTAGACTTGAAATTTTAAGTCTTTTTTTTTTTTTTCCCTCTAAATCTATTTCTGAAGACCCTAATGATTCTTCAAGATCTGTGTTGTTAATTATGTATTGCAAGTACCAGCGGTTGGTATTTCTTAAAAAAAAAAAATCAAGAACACCAACAAACAAATTTCCTCTTAGATCTATGTAGGGGTTTGTATTCAGTTGTGTTCCTGATATTATTTGTAAAAAGATGTTAGAATTTTCTTAATTATTTGTGTAAAGATAATGAACATATCAAATTGCAAGAAAGAAATTAATAATAATAATAATAATAATAATAATAATATATAAAGGTGAATATTTAATTTGGAAATGAATGCTTGAAATTGATGATAAAGATTTGTAGATCAGGAAGAATATTAGAAGCTGTGATTATAAATAAGAAAAATTAATCATAAAATGAGTTGAAAATGATGTAAAGTGGTGTAGATGATATGAACATGAGGTGGAGACCGGAGATGATATGAACATGAATGGTGGGACAAAAATAAATGCTTATCAAATACGTATGATATTAGTACACTGGTGATTAAAAGGTTGAAGATAGATTATGAGAAAGAGGGTTGGTATTGGTTGGCCTCACATGAACATAAATATTAAAGAAAAATTACCATTATGTTATCATGTGACCAAGGTGAAATGACTATAATACCCTCTTGTGCAAGGCACATGAGAGATTTAACGAGCGTTAGTGAGAGCCGTTAAAGTGAGGGACCAACGGTACATAACGTTTCGCATTTAAGGATGGATGGTGCATTTTTTTGGTCAAAGGACGAAACTTGTTGGTCAACGCAAACCACAAGGACGAACGGTGTAGTTTACTCTTCAAAAAATCCACAAGTCTTCTGCTTAAAATTTCAAAACCCCCTTCATTTATACACATTCACCATGATTTAATCAAAACACACATTCACTCTTCCCTCTTAAAATTTCACACACACTTTCACAGTTCACATTCGTTCACCGCTGCCGTCCGCCATCCGCCATCGCCGCTCGTTGTCCGCCGTCGACCACATTCGTCTTCTGCTTATTTTGCCCCAATTTTGAATGTATGATTTTGCCCTAATTTTTGCTTCAATGTTTTGTTGATTGCGAGTATTATTTTGCCCTAAGTTTGAATGTATATGTGAGTGTTTGGCTGATTGCTAGTAAAATATTACGGATGAATTGTTAGGGTTTCGATTGAAGTTTATTTTGAGTTTGATTCTTTTTTTTATTGTTATGATTACGTGATGTGATAATGAAGATGTTTGTGATTGTTGTTGTGTTACGTAATGATAAGTTCGGGGTATAGTTTGTGAATTGTTACGGTTTTTAATGCGAAATTGATATGAAGGTGAATATAATTATTAACGTTTTTGAATGAAAAGTTGTAGGTGGATATATTGTTAAGGCGAGCGTGTATAAATAACGCAGTTAGTTAATTTATTTGGCGCGTAATGTTTTGATGATTGTTGACACGCGCGTGTATGGATATATAACGCAGTTGGTTTTAGTAAATTGACGTCGGATGTTGTTAGTCTAGTGATATGTGAAATAGTGAATTCAAGGTGCTAGCTAGTAGTTTACAATAATAATTACATGACATCGTTTAATTGTAAACTGTAATGTAAATGTAATTAGCGTTTTTATATGAAAAGTTGAAAGCGAGAATAGCAGATGAATTTTGGCGCTTAATGTTTGATGTTTGTTGAGACGCGAATGGATAGATAATGTGGTTAGTTTGTTTTTTGTTGGTTAGTTTGTGTAAGTAGAGAAATGGCATTGTGACAGAAGTTAGTATAACCAAATTAGTCTTAAAATGCCTAAGAAGGCCGTAAAACTAAAGTTCTGATTGTTTTTTGTTTTCTGTAGTGATTGTAAATGTTTGTGAATAAGAGGTAAATGCGGATATTTTGAAGGTTAATGCTCACAAATGTGGCTGTGTTGTGGATTGGTTTTAGATTGTTATCATGAAGTGTAATTATTGGTGTTTTGATTCTGTAGGTTTACGGTGAACCCACGAAGGAGAATTAGGCAGCATAATGGGGAGTTATGTAGTGGTGCAACTAGGACGAAGAAGAAACATCCTTGGGAAATGGTACTCTGTATACATTCAGGGCCGGAGGGAGGGGGGTGGCTAGTGGGTGCTAGGCCCCCTCCAACAAGCCCAACATATATATGTTTAACTATGAATGTTTAGCCCATAATTTGACTATGTTGTACAATTTGGCCTCCCCCAATATACTATACCAAGCAAGTGACGTGAAGAGATATTCTATTATTCTAGTGCCTAGTTGCTGCTACTGAGGATACAACAATTAACTTTAGGTTATGAGTCAATGGTAACCATTTTTTTTCATTAGTCAGGTGTTTTTTAAATTTCTTTCATTTTCCTTGATAATTAAGATAAACTTTCAATTGTATCCCCACATCTTTGGTGTTAGTTGTTTCTTATTTTTGTCAGGTATGCTCTTAACTTGTTATATATGTGTTCAAGAAAAAGTGTACAACATATGTTTGATATGCTCTTAACTTGTTAAGCACTAAATGTGTTTAAAGTTTCACTTTAATAGCACACCTATGCAGTATGGTTCAACAACTAACCCTGTAGAATGTTTTACGAGATAAATAACGATCACTGTTTACGTGTTGAACATAAAGTTAGAAGTCATTTTTTTTTTTCATTTATCCAGGCTATACACTTGACATTTTATGACAAAGTTCGGCCCCCCTCAATTGCAAATCCTGGCTTCGACCCTGTATACATTGTTTTCTAACTAACACTAGTGCACTTCTGGTTAGTGTTCACAGCAATCAGGTATGTGTTACCGTAGTTACTTTTGTAATTCTTATGCATTCAATATGAGTGAAGAGTCATACGTCAATGAGTCGACGATCAAATAGTATTCTGAATACTTATATGATGGAATCTTTTCCATCGGTAGAAAATTTCGTGTCTATGATGAAGCATATATCTTGGTATATTGATCCATAGTAATTTTTAAATCTTTTAGCTCTTATTATTGGTTAAGTTGATGAAATTTGAGTGCACTCAAACCAATATAGTAAAAAGGAATCGAAAGAAAGCCTTGCTCTGTTCTTGAACTTTCTATACCAAATTTTGATGGCATAAATCTGTGTATAATACAAAGATTTTCACTTTAATACATACTTTGCTACACGGTTATGTGTATACCGGTTATCTTGATTAACGTCTCATATATAGCTACCACATTTCAGGAAATGGCAGCAGCATACAGGTGATTATTGCCTCATATAGGGTAAGCAAGAAGCAGCACGAGTTTAGAAGAACTGAACATGGATGACTATGATGACGAGGATGACGGTATATCATTAACTTAAGACTCGTGTTTTTTATTTTCTCCTTTCTAAGAAAGTGTTTGGATGTGTGTTTTAGAGTAATCTAATTGTGACTTACATAATTGGTATGTTTTATACCCAAACACTGCAAATATGCTTAATTAGTATATGGTTCGAACTCGTGATTCATTTTTCGTTTATTAACATCAGCTATTAACTTATTCGCCTTCTCCCATTCACGACATTGTCGATCACAGTTCTTTGAGATTCCACAAAATCCTGACCATGTCGTGCTTCTACGCTCGCATAGCTTATTTGTCACTTTTGTACTCGCCACCATATCTGAAATAACTTAGCTTTAAGCGAACATAAGAAATTGCGCAATGTAAAATAGCACTATCGAATCTATGTTTCTAATGATAAGTGGTGAACCAGAAAATCTAACAAGTAACAAAGGGTGTGCAGCTTTTTTTCTTTAACAATAAAACGTATGCATTTAGGTTTATATAAACTTTAAAAAAATCTTTCTAAACTACGAATGGTGTTCATAGGTATGCACGACCCTCTGCCTCAAGTATGTCCGGCACACGCTGTGATAATTGACAAGTAAATTATTTACAACGTATCTAGTAAGGATAAGTGACATGTATTCCATCACCAAACATTGTTTTCTCACCTGGATTAACTACTAGGAGCAAAACAAAGAGAACTACAAAAAGAAAGGTATGAATTTTGGTGTTTATTGCCATTTTGGTTTTAAATCTTTGACTAATATGGATATATCTAAAGTTTTAAGTGGATATTTATAGCGCAAAAACCGACTAAATGTTTGAAAACTAAACGTCTAAATGCTTGTGCCAATAGAAGGCATAATGACACGTGTTTTGAAGGCAAAATAAGTATACAAAGGTCGTATCTGTGTATTTTGGACCCATGCTTATTTTAGTAACGATTTGTTTCCAAGCAGTTTCGTCCATTGTCTTGTTCGCCTGTATACGAATTTGCTGCAAATAAAAAAGGTATGCGTGACTGCCGTCTTTTTTGATTCTTCAAATGGCCAGTTGACTTCATTGGTACACACGTCGTATTGTGATACTAGCTTGGGTAGTTGTCTTAGAGCGGAGGGAACATATATAACGTAATACTAGGAGAAGGTTGAAAGATACAAAAACACAAATCTATTAAACGAGATTATGTTAGTTGACCTCGTCTAATACACACCTCAAGCCAGTGAGTCACACTTACACCCGAAATATTATAGAACAACTCTGGCATTAGAACAAATAAACACCACCACACCAACAACAAGAACCATGAAACCATAGTAAACGAACACCTAGTCACCCAAGAGGCTAAGATTACCCGCCACACAAACGAAACACACCTGATTTAAAACTTAAAAAACTTAGTAGCAAATTGTTACTGCGTTCATGGTGCATGCAAATCCCATTACATTTTATAACTGACCCACCTCAATGCGTAAGAATGTATTATGTATAGCTATTCATTCAATGCTTAAATGCTTTTTAGTAAGAAAAATTAGCAAAGAACTAACAAAAATCGAGTATTATTAAACTTTTAATGAACATACCTACTTTAAGTAAAAAACCTTATAATTGTATTGATGTTACTTAAAACCACTTTAAAATCGACAATGTTTGACGAAACGTAACTGTATTAGCTAGTAGTAGGCTAGTAGCAGTAGCAATGTCAGTTAATAGTTATCATGGGGCTTGTAGTCTAGTGGTAAAGGCTTAAGTAGTTAAGCGAGTCCAAGTGAGAGTAGTACCGGTTTGGGTGACCGACCGGGAAGTCCTCACTTGGGCACCACAAGCTCTAATGATATCAGGCGAATCGAGAATAGGAGTGGGGTTATCCTCTAAGGAGAGGCTCGCGGTTGGTATCTCTGCCCGAGGATGCGACACTAACTCGAGCCAACAACTCACAACTAACATCTAACAACTAACCCGCCGTTAAAAAAAAAATTGTCAGTTAATAGTTGTAGTTAGCACAATCTGTTTGTTTTGAAAAAAGTTTGATAACTTATAGTTGTAACTATAAAGTGCTTAATGAAATAAAAAAGCATATATCAAATCTCATTTTAATTATTGTTACATGTCTGATGTGTACATATTGTGCATTCGTTGTTTGTAACTTTGTATAGTACTAGAGAATATAGTCAACATACCAAATTTGATAAAAAGAAACAAGCTTATTTTGTAACAATATTAAAATAACACAAGGACTAAAAGTATAAATATTGTAAAGACCAGTCATGATAAAATGTTCTTCTTCACACAGGCTGAAGCCATAACTCATTTTATAATAATGTTTAGGAACAATTTTTATTAAGATACATTTGTAATTTAAGAAGCAAATGCTGACACCAAGATTTGAACGCTTCATGATGAAGTATGTTGAATCGGAAACGGTTAAATAAAATGCAAACGTTAGTTGCTTGTTACTAAACAAGCATTGTATTTAAAACGTTAGTCACTAGTTACACCTTCAAATGATTGCTGCCAAACATGTCCACAGTCAAAAGTTGTAGACACTATACAGAAACAGTTGCGCGTAGCAAAAAAATTACTCCTTTCGTCTCAAAATTATTATCAGGAGACAAGATTCACCAAGTTTAATAAAAATGAGGCCACTATAAATCTCAACCAATCAAATAGAATATTCCTTCACTAAATTATCTTTTTCTTACTTAAAATAGAAAGTGTACAATTAATTTGAGACATCCTAAAATGAATGTGGACAATAATTCGAGACGGAGAGAGTATACTACATATAATGTACGAATCAAATTATTGGAAGGTTGAAAAATTCAACTATAATTATATTTAGTATAAAATCTTGTTGCTATGTATGGATAAAAATGAAATCATTCACCGAATTAATTGATTCAACGAATTAATTGTTGGTTGTATTAACTAAGGAAACCATTCAATGAATATTATTAGATTTAATTTCAATATAAGGAGTAGTTTAATTATTCTAACATGTTGAATTTTCAACTCAACAAGGGGGTTATGCTTTATATCACTTCGTTCAACAAAAAGTTTTCATCTTACTATTTATGTTTATCATAAAGTAAGTGTTTATTTTATATATATATATATATATATATATATATATAGATAGATAGTAGTATGACTGGTAATCATTGATTTTTCTACTTTACACTTATAATCAAAACTTGTATTAATTACTCATTTCTAGTTTCTATATTAATTTTAAGCGTAAAAATGACTTTCTATCAATCAAAACAAGCATTAATTACACATATCATAATTTGTCTATTTTTTTGTTTATGAACACTATTTTTGAGACGGAAGGATTATAGATGTAATATTTAATGTTTTCAACATGTCATAATTATAGTTTCTTAATTTTAGAAGTCTTCAACTCGTCATAATTATATTGTTCAAAAAAGAAAAGAAAAAAAAAAGAAAATAGAAAAAAAAAACAAAAAAACTCGTCATAATTATATTGTTCAAATGAGCAAGATCCACAAAATTTTTACAAAATTATATCCACATAATGAGTTGTCAACTAAATATAGAAGATAAAAAGTAAGAAAGAGATTATGATGCAATATGATTGAACCACTAAACTTGCCAAGCCAAATTATGGATATAATTATGTAAAGTTTTTGTGATCTAGCATTGCTCTTTATAAATAAACACAAACCCTATATTCACCTCTATAAATAGAGAGGGTCACTAATAAGTTGGGACAATTAGTATGAACATTTCGTAATGCACTCACTCACACACACTTGAACTATGCGGGGCCTTTCCTCATGCTACGAGATATCCAATTCATTCTTTGAGATTCTTATCAGTTATTAACGGAAAACCAGACATACTATCGATCCAACCTTAAATAAAAATCGTTTCGCATGTCATATGTTGCAACATTCTTTAGGGAAATCTAAGCTACTAGCGGCTCTATACATGTAAGTTTTACAACCGACATGTGAAACTTCAATTAAAGTACTTATCAAAGGTTTAAAAGCAAACTTAAGGCGAAAGTTTAAGGCTTGCATATTGCCCAATTGAATGTCACTGTAGGTTCGAATCACTAACTACTAACTTGCCGTAAAAAAAAAAAAAAAAAAAAAAAAAAAAAAAAAAAAAAGTTTTAAAAGCAAACCACAAAAAGCAATATGTTTTATTTCATACAAACATAGAACAACAATAAATTTGAAACATTGACTTATTCAAAACGAATTTACAACGACATTCACTATAAGCAAACCCAACACATATTATTTTATTGGAAGATCCATGCCATTAACCACTTGAGACCATTTGATATATCACTCGTAAATACCATATGTACTCGTATGCAATTATCAGCATTCAGTAACCGATCTTGTAACATTTAGCAATTGAAGTAGCAAAAGCACGCCATTCCTAGTCCTTGATGGTGACAAGCTCCATGGGCCGCCTTCTCCCAATTACGACATTGTCGATCACAGTTCTTTGAGAATCCACAAAATCCTGACCATGTCTTGCTTCTTCGCGAGCATAGATTATTTTTCACTTTTTTACTCGCCACCATATCTGAAATTACTTTAAGCAAACGTAAGAAATTATGCAATTTTAAATAGCAGTGTCAAATTTATGCTTGCTATGATCAGTGGAACCAAAAATCTCACAAAGGGTGTGCACCTTTTTTTTTCTTAATGATAAGATGTATGCATTTAGTTTTAAACTATAAAAAATTTCTTTATACACTATGAATGGTGTTCATAAGCATGCACGACCCTCTAGCTCAAGTAGACACTGAAGCATGTCTAGCCCAAGCTATTATATTTTGGCAAGTAAATTATTTACAACGTATCTAGTAAGATAAGTGACAGATATTCCATCACCAATCAATGTTTTCTCACCTGGATTAACTACTAGGAGAGAAACAAAGAGAAATACAAAGAGAAAAGTATATAGTTTGGTGTTTGTTGCCATTGCGGTATTGATTGACATGGAGATATCCAACTTTAGGTGGCTATTTATAGCGCAAAAACTGATTTAATACAAAGTCTTATTTGTATATTTTAATCAAAATGCTTGTAAATGAAGGCATAATGACACGTGTTTTGAAGGAGTAAAATAAGTACTATACAAAGTTTATTTGTGTAATTTGGACCCATTGTTTATTTTATGTGAAAGTTATGAACAATGGATTATGTTAATAGTTGATGTTTTTAATTTTTGTTTTTTGAACGGCAAATTGATGTTTTTAATTAACTAGATTGTATCTCCACACTATATATTAGATATATTAGATTGTATTTCAACACTTATGCATTTTTTTTCTGCGTAAAAAGGTCAAAAAACCCGGTAAATATATTACTCTAATAAACGTTTAAGTACAAAGGATACGGGTGAATCCCATATCTTAGCCTGTTACATAGGCGGAAAAGCTTACATAACAAGATACTTCTCATTCTCTAAATAAGAAAAAAAACCACTACTCAAAAGATACCATTAGACTCCTATGAAAACAAAATTACTTTCTATCAAGACCTTGGAGCTTGATATCATACGTGTCATATAAAGCATTCAAATTCTCTAGAAGATCGTTGACCTGATTCGCATAGTTATCATAATCATCTTCACGATCATGACCACCACCAAATAGGTTCACGTACTCATCAAACGTATTCACAACCTCGTCTTCATCACTGTCTGAAATAGCAATCTCTCCCACCTTAGAGAATGGGTTAACCCTCTTAGTAGAAGAAGTAGACCCCGGATAATCAGCCTTTTGAATAGGATGACTATCATCATCCACAAGAGTAGCTTTCCCATCAATAAGTAGCTTTTCAAGCTCCCCAATTTTATCAATTATAGGAGTAGAACCAGCCTTCTTTGTTCCCATTGAATCACTCACAAACGGTTCNGACTCCTATGAAAACAAAATTACTTTCTATCAAGACCTTGGAGCTTGATATCATACTGTCATATAAAACATCCAAATTCTCTAGAAGATCGTTGACCTGATTCGCATAGTTATCATAATCATCTTCACGATCATGACCACCACCAAATAGGTTCATGTACTCATCAAACGTATTCACAACCTCGTCTTCATCACTGTCTGAAATAGCAATCTCTCCCACCTTAGAGAATGGGTTAACCCTCTTAGTAGAAGAAGTAGACCCCGGATAATCAGCCTTTTGAATAGGATGACTACCATCATCCACAAGAGTAGCTTTCCCATCAATAAGTAGCTTTTCAAGCTCCCCAATTTTATCAATTATAGGAGTAGAACCAGCCTCCTTTGTTCCCATTGAATCACTCACAAACGGTTCTTGTGATGCATTACCAGTCACTAAAGACCCGTCCTCCTTAGCTTCATTTGGAATACCAGAATTCACATCCTTAGTCACTTCATTGGTAGGAATACCAAAGTCATCATTATCATCCATATGAAGGGCATCAAACCGGTTTGATGTAGCAATCTTCGTACCATTTGTACTAGCCACATCAACGGCTTTCTTCTTTGTAGTATCCACCTTGGGTTCAGGAGGAGGCGCTTTAGGTAGATACCTAAACTTAGGACCCATAGCAGGTTTAGTAACACCTCCTTTACCCGGAGCATTGTGACCACCATTCTTACCCTTATTCTTGTTATTGACCGTTTGAAAACCATCATTAACACTCTGTTTAGGCTGAGTAAGAGGTGGAACAGACTTAAGACAATCAAGCAGCGTATGACCAAAAAGCTTACACGTATCACACCGTGGCGGTTTCCACTCGTATTCAAACCGAATCTTTTCAATAGTAGAACACGTTCCATCAAGTAATGGTATCTCAACAGTGAGGCTCTCCCTAAGTACCTGATCTACCTTGACTTCAATCAAGCACCTAGCAAAACTACTTCGACCCCATGATTCCAAGCACATTTGACTAGTAAAAGCATCTAACATTTTCGGCGTACCAATCAATGTGGCTAGGAGACTAAGACCATCATCCGAAAACATAGAAAGAGGGACATCATGGAATTTAACCCACACCGGAATGTTGGTCAAATCCTATTTGAGGATATTAGTGTTTAAAGTCTTTTTTTTAAGTATTATAGGCACATTCCTAATCATCCACGGGCCATTCTCAAGTACATCTTCAACACCTTTCTTAGAGGTAAACTTAAAGAAGAAGAAGCCCTTCGCATTCATCATAACCTTTTGAATGCCATACTTAGCCCACGCATTGTGCACATAATAGTCAACAACCGAAAAAGCAATACGTTTATCAAGAAAATAACCATATAACGTATTTTCAAATATGGAATTTACCTCTCCTACCACTTTCATAAGCACAGACAAATCCACATCATCGATTTCTTGCTACACTCTAGCCTACGAAAGTTAGACGATTTTTTCTTAGGTACATTGGAAGTCGCACCAGCATATAATGTAGGCGGCTGTTTCAAAGCATTCTCGGCATTCTCCAATTGGACCTTATGCATTGCATTATCAAAATCCTCACAAGCATCCTCGACAACCTTATTAATACCATTCGGTTGGCTAACAGCCCCAAGTGTACCAAACTTCTGTGATTGCATAGCGACATCAAAACTCGACAATAGAGAAGCAATCTGTGGTGAATGAGTAGAAGTAGCTTTAGGACCTTTACCATTAGAATCAATGTCATTAGTAATTAGCGATGCAAGTGAAATCGGCTCTACTTGCTTTGTAGCAGCAGGTTCAGAAACCACATCATTCGACGTAACACTCCCACTAGTAATGTTCACTTCAGGTCCACACGAAGGTGTAGGCTGTTTTATAACACTTGAATTATGATTGGCTGAAGTAGAAGTCTCATTAGGACCTAAACTTTCAATGTTAACAGCCCTACCACCACTAGAATGTGTCATACCCCTTGGCTCATTAATAGAGTTAACCATGTTGCTCAAACTGGATGCAGCCGAAGGGAACTCCGTTTCCATGGCCGAACGATCTACAACATCACCTGAACAATTACCCTTTTTCATCTTCTCTTTATCACCCCCTCCACCCGAATCAAAGAAACTTGACTTCAACATAACAATAGCACCAAACAGCAAGAATAACAAGAAGAACTAGTAGCGTTTACACTTCAACTTACGCAGAAACCCTAAAAAAATTAGGGTTTAGAAAGACATGCACATTCAGTATTACATGATGGAATATACACTTATGCATTTTTATTTTGTCTAATAGGTATGGGAAACTTAGTAAAGTTTTATTTTGTTATCTTAATTAATTTTATTTTATTGAGGGCAACTAGTTTTAACCTCATGTGGATTCATCTATTTGGTATCTAAAGGTGAGCCTTAACTTTCATTTACGTGGTACCTATGGTTCTGGTTAATAAAACTAAAAGTCTAAAGGTAAGAAATTTGGAGGGTTGGGTAAAAATTCATAATAAGTGATATTTAATAAGAATGAGAGCAGGTTCGAATGCCAAGTTAACCTTTGGCTGTCCATTTATAGTAGATAACAAGTGATATATAATAACGAATTACAGTATCGTATAAGATGATAATAACCATTTGTTAAAAAATTCCTAAACAATCAAGGTATTAAAAATTTGAAAACCTTTGGTGGTTGACTTAATCGTATGCGTCCCATTGATGGGAAAAAAAAACCCCGAACCCGACGGGAAACCCGAAACCCGAACTAATTGGGGCGGGGCGGAGCATGCTAATCGGGTTATGGGACGGGTTTGGGATTAAACGGGGATTTTAATCGGGTTTGGGGTGGGAAGCGGGGTATCCTCGCCCCGCCCCGCCCCACCCGATTAATATATACACATATACAAATATATCTATACTTATATAGTATTTTGTTAGTATTTACGTAATAAAAAATATTACTCTAATATTGTTAGTTCTTTAATATTTGTAAAAATGCAAAATTGTCATTATAGAAACTCGTTTAGTGTCATATTTTTAAGTTTTAATTTTTGGCGGTATAATTTATCATTATTTATGCATAATACTCTCGTTGAAAACTTAATATGGCTTTTTTGTGATTGATTGTTAATAGGTTTTTTGTTGCTAACGGTCTAAAAATAACAATAAATGTGAAATGGTGCGGTTTTGGTCGAGAATGCACCCAATGAAGACACCCCGATAAGATCCTCGATTAATATGGGGCGGGTTTGGGGGACAATCACACCCCAACGGGGCCCCCCGATTAGATCCCCGATGGGGATTGGGGCGGGTTTGGGAGAACTTTGGTAATCGGGTTTGGGGATGGGGATGGCCGCCCCGCCCCAAACTCGCCCCATTGTCATTCCTACATTTTCTAAAGTTAATCCGAGGGAGATATAACACAACACAAGACAGACCAATTTGTCGGCAAGAGGGATAAATCGCCACTTAAAATTTTAAACTATGTACATTTGTAGGTAAAATTGTGCACATGTAATGTAGTGTTGGATTTTGTTTTTCAGTTTGCAGATACAAAGCCATAATAAGGTTGTTAATACAAATATCGTCTAAAAACGTTATTTATATTTTACGTTCTTTGCTAAGTTTTGTTAATGACAAAGTATAAACTCTAGTTTATAGTAAAACATCTTTTGAGTTTTAAGTCTTGAATAACTAGACTTTACATTTCATATTAAACATAACATTGTTATATTTCTTAATATAGAAAATGTCGACATCACATCATATGCATTTATGGAAAGATTGTATGTTTGACTCTCCATAAGACTTCTTACACATTTTAGAAGGATTCCAACTTTCTCTATTGTGTGTTTGACTAGAAGTAACTTGATGTGACATTGCTAGATATGGATGGATTTCTTGAAAGCCTTGACTGTTAGACCCTGGCGACCCTAGGGTTACAAGGGCGGAACCCTTGTTTTGGTTCCGCCAGTTCCGCCAGAGGTCTGGTGTGTTTGGCTATAAATACCAAGTCTCTTACAAGAAATCCCTCATCACTTAGAGTCATAATTTACACATATACTCTCATCTAACTCAGTAGCAACTCACTTGTATGATTGTCTTATGTAGAAAGGAAGTTCACATGTTCATCCAAGAAGTTACAAGTATTCAACACAACGTTGCAAGACTTGTTAGCTTAGCTTCGTACAAATTTAGTGTAGTTTATACTTCATTTGATTGTGTATATTCAAGAGTGATCGGTTTGTATTTTAGGCCTTAAAATACATAGTGTGACGGGAGTGGTTGTACCCTTGTAAAAGAACTCGACATCTAGCTTAGTGTCGGAAATAGTGGATAGGCGACGTTAGGTTGGTTCTACCTTGAACTAGGACCCAGTATCTAGCTTTGTACCGGATAAAGTGTAAGCGACGATTGTAAAGGTTTCTCCACCGATGAAAGGAGCTTGTTGACTAGTGCTTGAAACTCTCGAGTTGGAAACTCGGGGCGTGGATGTAGGGCAAGGAAAAAGAGTCCTTGTAGCCGAACCACGATAAACAATCGTGTTGTGGTTTGATCGTTTCTTTCTTTATACTTGCTTATTAATTATTAGTTAGAATCGTTAATTACACGTAGCTTTTCAAAGATTAACAAGTTAAAAAGCGGTAAACTATTCAACCCCCTTCTAGTTTTCCACAATTGGCATCAAGAGCTACGTTACTCAAGATCTTTAAAATATATTGTATTTTAAAACTTGGATCGATCCATGGATTTTGAAAATCTCAAAGAAGGGCAATCTATTCAAAGGCCACCAGTATTTGAAAAAGAAAACTTCCTTGAATGGAAAAGTAAATTTGAAAACTATGTGAGATCAATTGATCAAGATCTTTGGCATATTATTTTTATTGGTGATTTCAAACCAACAAAAACAATTTTTGAAAATCAAGATGATTATCTTAAATTTGATAAAAACACTAAAGCTAAGATAATGATTTATAAAGCTTTACCGATGATTGAATATGAAAGAGTGTATTTCTGTCAAACGGCAAATGATATTTGGAAAAATATATTAAACTTTCATCAAGAAATATGTCAAGTCAAAGATGATCAATTTGATCTCACACATGAGCTAGAAGTCTTAGAAAAACTAATATATAGACACTTAGTTGAAGTAAATACATGTGCTACTATTTTAAATGTTTTAAATGAAGGTATAAGTGAAGATGATTACTTGTGTCAAGCTCAAAGAGGACTTGCTTACGATTCATGGAATGACACGGATGAAGATGAAGTCAAAATCCGGTTTGTGATTCTCAATTAGATAAAACATCAAGCAAGGTACAATTTGAAACCAAACACTTTTGTTTCGACAAATTTATCCTAGAGTTTTCTAAACTAGAAAATGAGTCTAAACTTTTATGCAACATGGACCTAAAAACTATCTTTAACAATGAACCTTCAAAAACTCTTGTGAATAATTTTGAAAAGGAGATAATGCTAGAAGATAAAATGTCTAGACTTGAGAGTAATATTGAAATTAATCTAGAATGCAAAATATGTCTAGATTACAAACATGAAATTAAAAGACAAAATGAAAAGGAAAAATGTTGGCTAAGTTTGAAGAAAGTTCAAAATCTCTTGAAAGATTGTTGAAAAGTCAAAAGTCATTTAGAGATAAAACCGGATTAGGATTTAACTCAAATGCACCATTAACAAGTAAAAAAGCAAGTAAAGTTTGTTGAGCCTAGAAGAGAAATTTAGAAATAACTCAATCTCTAATAGAAGCTTATGATTTAAGGATATCATATTTTATGCTTTTATATGTTTATCTGACCTCCTTAGATTCATGAGTAATTGACTTTCCAAGCTTTCCTTCAAGTCAAGATAAAACGCTTAATGATTATTTTCTTGATAACATTTCTATGGAACTTAAAAGGTACACATTATTTCAACTTATCTTTTATTGTCTCTCGGTGTTATCGTTAAGATTTATCGTAAGTAGTATAAGTAGTTCATACCCTAAGGTGTCTATGTTTTGTAAGTAATAGCGGGGATTAGATCCTCTGTGATCAAAGGATTTCCACATTAAAATGGATAGGAGATATAAGGTGCTTCAGCTCTCTAAACTCTCGGAATAGACACAAGAAACTCTTGAGTAAGTCTCACTTAATACTTGTCTACAAGTGAGTTAACTAAGAATCTCCTAAGTGATAAGATGACCAACACTTCTGTGATGCTTACAAATTTATTAAAACAAAACACTTCTCAAATGTTTGTAATATAACTATATCTTATAGTTTTAATCGTGTCTTAATTCAACTATTTGTTGTTATAAAATGTCATATAGGATACACAAAGGATAATAAATCATCATTAGAATACACTAGGATGGTTAGGAGAAAATGGTTTATAAACATCTAGGATTTGCACATCAAATTCGACCCATAGTCTTATGATGTTGTATTTCTTGGACATTTACAAAACTACAAAACTCATAGTGATTTTAATTAAGAAACCTAAATGAATCGAGGAATCGTTGGATTTAACATTTGACGAAAGACCACCTCCTTCTAAGATATCACCTTTGGTAGATGATGACTTAGTCGAAAGTCCAACGATGGTAAGCAAGAAAGTTAAGAGAAATAACAAGGAAGATGAACTATTAAAAAGAGAAAATAAAGATGTCCAAAAATCCAAAAGTCATACACTAACTAGTGTTATAACATTAAGGACAAAAGTTCAAAGTGAAAACAACATCTTTCATCTTGTGTCAAACATTGAATCAAGTAATATAGACAAAGTCATAAAACTTGAATCATGGGTCATAGTTGTGATTAAAACAAATTTGATAAAAATAGTTTTTAGATATTAGTTTCTCTACCAAAGAGTTAAACAACAATTTAAACAAAATAGATCTTTCAAAATAGACAAAGAGGATGTAGTGATAATCTATGAAAGACTTTTTGATAACATAAGCAAGCTCCAAAAGCAAGGAATAATCACCCAAAGACATTCCTAGTTATTCACAAGTAAACAATGATTAAGTGTTATATGACTTATCAAGAATGAGATTAGTGAATCCGTAGATAAAACTAAACATAGAGAAATGTTTGGAAGTTTACTTGTTGTCACAACAAATAGATCCAACATTATGTTTAGTACTTGTCTATGTGCTCGTTTTAGAGAAGAACCTAAAATAATTCTTTCGGAAGAGATTATTTGGACACATCAAAAGGTACTACACACCTAGGATTATGGTATCCCAAAGGAACGGGAATAGAAACCATAGTGTATGCCAACTAGAATTATGTCGGTAATTAAGTTGATAGAAAAAGCACAAGTGGTACTTGCACTTTTATACTTACTTACCCAATGATTCTCTAAGAAGCTTAAGGCTCTCAAATTAGTATCGGATGGAGAAGCACGTCAACAAGCTCCGTTAGAACAAGCAAACTCGCGTCAACATCGAAATTCTACTTATCAACATTCTCATCCCTTAATTCAACAAAGAAAGTATCATCCTCAGTAATATCCCAATCCAATGTGGTCTCAATTAACATATTGTGATCCATCATCATTGCCTTGGTAAAGATGTTCATTGAGGAACATTTCAACCAAAAGTGTCTTATAAAAAAACCACATTGTTGACGTTTTCACAAAACCTCTTGAATGAGAATCATTCATCCCTCGTAGACTTAGCTTAGGACTCATGAAACCTAAAACAATAGTTTTAAACATTAGAATAAAATCACAAAAATCAAAACAAATCATTTAAGTTTGTCCACTGCAGAACCAGCAGAACCTTGCGACTAAACGGGCGGAACCCCCTTTTTGGTTCCGCCTGGTCCGCCAAGTCTGCAGGTTAGTTTTTGTTTAATTTTAAACCAAACACACCCTAACCATAAACCTCAACTCACAAACAGCCATTATTCACTCAAGAACATTTTCACACACGAAAATTAGGGCTTTCACTCAATCATTGACCTCCTCATTCAACTTTGTAAGTGTTCTTATCATAATTGCATTCTCAATCAAAGTCCATCATTTTGATTTACACACATTAACTAGAATCTTAGGGTTTATGCATAAACTTGTTGATTCATGAAAAACCTTGGTTGTAAACTAATCATACTTTCCATTAGTTAGGAATTGTATCCTTTTTGTTATTATCATAATTTACCAAACACACCAAGTACATTGTCATTCAAAAATTACTTCCCACAATTAGAACATAACCTTTCACCACATTGTTAAAACAAATGAAAAACATTATGAAAACATCATTTGCATAACATCTCTTGAATGGCAAAATAGAATGCATAATCAATATACATTTTTGAGTACATTCAATTGAAACTACATTGAATTAGGAGCACGTGGATTATCGTTTGTTTTAAAACAAAATTTGTTTCATAAAATGCTTTGAGCTTCAAAATGAGTCAAGATAACCACGTCTCCACGTTTTAGCATATAGGAACACACAAGATCATCTACATTGTAAAAATCGTTAACCTAAACTTAAATGTAAAATTTTGTGTTTTCTAGGAATCAACATGCCTCCCGCAACATTCTCCGATCACAAGGACACTCTTAAGTACTTACCCAAACACCATAGGACCAAAGGTCTTACTAAAGATCAAGTTGAAACTTTTAAGGGTCTATAAAAACGCTATGTTCATGAAGGAAGAACCATTGATCCATCCTTCCTAAAAGGAACATCCATTCATCAAAACTTTGTCGCTATCAACTTTGATTGCCTCCTAGACATAGATGAGCCAATTTGTCCTAGGTTCATTAATTCTATGCAACTATAAGCCTTTCCTCAAATGACTATGGTGAGATCTCATTAACTTTCACAACCAATCAACATCCAAATTTCATACCTTTAAAAGATTTTGCCAAAATTCTTGGTGTCCCTAATGTTGGTACATGTCTCTACACGGATAAGTGGCCAGTTACAATTCTTGATTCCAGTGAGCGTCATCATCCATACAATACCCCTCTTGCTAATAAGGAAACAATTCGTGAGCATCTCTTTGTTAGGACCTCAACTACTAGGAAGAATCGTTCGGGGAATGAGGTAAATAAAGACCCTTTTGGTATGGAGCTCAATGAGCTTAAACCACAATTTAAGAAATGGGAAGAAATTCTCAGAGCCAACGTTATAAGTTCCATAGGAAATAGAGATCATGTCAACACGTGTCTTAGCTACATGCTCTTTAGCATCTCCACTGGTCAACCCTTTAACTTAGCTTATTACTTAGCCAAAAGAATGGCCGACATACCCTTAGTTGGAACAACCGCTCTCCCTTATGGAATGCTTCTCACCCGCATCTTTAGAGCCATCTCTCCCATTCCTCCTAACAATAGGGGAATTAGACTTGATTACACTCTCATTCCTCACATATTCGTCCCTCTAAGTGATAAAAGAGTCTTCAAAGTTAAGGGCAAGCATACTCGCTCTCCTTTACCATTATCATCATCATCCGACATGAGCGATGACGAAAATTTTCCTAACTCTAAGCTACCCCCTTTAGACTACCTTCAAGAACTTCCCTCTATTAGCAATGCATCCGAAGAGTTCAAGCAAACCAAAGGAATATTCAAGTGCTTTGGAAGGTACCTAGGAAAGCTCAGGAAGAAGATAGACCGATTGTAAGATGTGTGTTTAAGGAGCGTTTGGCATTATGTAGTTTTTTGAACTTTGTAGTGGTTAAACTATGTGATTTGTGTTGCTATGTACTTCCATGCTCTATTATTATCTTTGGACAATGTTTTGTATTAACAATTATGCAGATTAACGACATTTAAGATGTTTGTCAAATTTTCATGTTTATGGAAAATTTCACTAAGTATAGTGAAATTCGCTAGCCCCCGGTCAAAGTCTATCGGTAAGAACATTTCTATATCCAAATTTTGCATTTCCCAATCAGATATAGTATAAATTTTATGTTTTAGGGATTTTTTGAAAAATTGGATTTCGTCTTGACATCGAAAAATCTGCACTGCCATGTTTTTTGGGTCTAGCGGATCTGGCGGAACCAAAAACAGGGTCCAGTGTAAATTTCTTGGTAACCCAGTTTGGCCCAACGGAACAGGCGGAACCAAAAACTTGGTTCCGCCCTTGTATTCTGTGGGTTTCGCCAGACACCTGCAGATTTTTTTTTTTATTTTTCTAAATTTCACCCTTTTTGAACACCAAATCATTTTGTTTAGTGAGAAACATCTTTCCTAAACTCCAATAAACACATTAGGAATCTTTTTACTCACTAGAACGAATAGGAAGCCTCTTCCCGCCAAAATTCAAATTCAACCATAACTAACCCAAGGAACCCTTAAAAAGGATCCTTGAAATCCTTGGAACATTCTTAACCAAATCACTTCCCATGATCACATAGCATTGAGTGCATAAGTTAGTCTTTCACTCCACCCAACTTCATTGGANTTTCTAAATTTCACCCTTTTTGAACACCAAATCATTTTGTTTAGTGAGAAACATCTTTCCTAAACTCCAATAAACACATTAGGAATCTTTTTACTCACTAGAACGAATAGGAAGCCTCTTCCCGCCAAAATTCAAATTCAACCATAACTAACCCAAGGAACCCTTAAAAAGGATCCTTGAAATCCTTGGAACATTCTTAACCAAATCACTTCCCATGATCACATAGCATTGAGTGCATAAGTTAGTCTTTCACTCCACCCAACTTCATTGGATTGACTTCCAATGACTTGACAAATTCTTGAAAATCTTCCAAATGATTAGGAACCTCCAAATTTGTATGGAACACATCAAATCCAAACACACCTTTCCATGACATGTTCTTCCTATAAATTTGACCACCTTAGAACACCCCAAATTCACACCAACACCATCACTTCTCTCAATCCCAAAATTCTAGCTAACCAAAGATTTGAGATGACTAAATCCAACACCTCATCCGAATCATCAAGATCCATTAGAAAAACCGCTAGGATTAGTGTAAAACCTTGTTGCTTCAACAAAACCATCAAACTAAGCTCATCATCATCAAGTGATGCATCTCTCGACATTTCTTCACCTATGCAAGATTTCCTCAACCTTGCTACTCCAACACCATCCTCAAAACCTTGCAATACCAACGTAATCACTATTCAAGATTTCCTCAATCTTGCTACTCCAACACCCTCTCCAAAGCATTGCAATACCAACATAGTCACTATTCTGCCACCAACCAAAACATCAAGTGATTCAACATCACCTTCGCAACAAACTCAACCATCAAAAACTCCATCACCTCAATCACCAACACTTACACCAATGGAACTTTTTCATACACCACCAACATCACCGCATTCACTATTGGAAACTTTAATAGACATACCACCTAGATCACCTCAATCACAAAAATTAACATCAATGGAACTTATCCATACACCAACAACATCCCCACTACCATATTTGGAAACTCTAGAAGACCTATCACCTAGATCATCAAACCCTCCATCATTGTCACTCTTTGACACCATTGCCCAAATGGAAACCCAACAACAACCAAAGGTTCAACCAAATGAGTCATTAGATCATGAACCTCATCAACCATCATTGATAGAGAGTTTGGCTTACCGCTATGCTAGACCCTCAATCTTTCCACAAGATCAAGGTCATACACAACAACAATCATTTTTGTTTCACCCCATTTACAAATACATTCATAGTTCTCTTGACGGAGAACCAAGCTTTCGCCATTATGCTCAACAACAACAACCACCACAAGAGCTTTCCCAACACCTTGATTCCATGTTTCCTTCTTATGAGGAAACAAATGCATTCGAATGGGCCACATCTCCAAACTCATCTAGTATAGGAAATAAAAACACCTCTCAACCATCCACGTTTGCTCCATCAAGCACAAATAATCCACCACCAACAAATAAAATCCCTTTTNCAAATACATTCATAGTTCTCTTGACGGAGAACCAAGCTTTCGCCATTATGCTCAACAACAACAACCACCACAAGAGCTTTCCCAACACCTTGATTCCATGTTTCCTTCTTATGAGGAAACAAATGCATTCGAATGGGCCACATCTCCAAACTCATCTAGTATAGGAAATAAAAACACCTCTCAACCATCCACGTTTGCTCCATCAAGCACAAATAATCCACCACCAACAAATAAAATCCCTTTTCCACCTAACTTTCCCCGCCATGATTGCGGACATTGTGAGAGAACCGCTCACATTAGTGAAAGGTGTCAAAAGGACATCCGTGAGCTAACCTATGAAATGAGGTTTATTCTAAACCACATTTTGGAACGTCTAAATGTCATGTCTCACCAACCTCATGTTTAGTGCATCATTGAGTAATCCAATGATAATAGGATCTCATCCATAGTAGCACAAACAAACCACTAGTATTCCACCTCCACCATTTTCAAGATAAAACACGCTTCATCCTCCAACACTCGTTCTCATCATCACCAACCTTAGAACATGTTTTAGGTGGATGTTTCTCATTAACGAATGTGATGTTTTTCTTTTATAGAAGTAGGATTTTATGTTCTTAGTTTCTTTTTATTTCTTTTTATTTTTAGAAGTAGGATGTTATCCACCTCATTTCTTGTCTTTGACTTTCTAAAAGTCAAATTTTACATGAAATGAATTTCATTCTACTATGAAGTATGCATTGTTTGTTGACCATTTAGGTATTGTAATTGTACTATACCTTGCTATGGTAACATATATATCTTGTGTTTTAGATACTAACTTTCTTTTGTAGGTTCAAAATCCATGTCTCCTACCTTGGCACTCCATTTAGGGGGAGTATTGTCCAAGGGGGAGCACTTGCATCATTCCGCTTCACAACTCTCATTTTTGTTTTGACAAAAAGGGGGAGAATTTATATTAAACTTGTTCTCATCCCTAACTCTTGCATATCACATCATTTTAGTAAAACAAGTTTAAATACAAACTTTATAAGACTTAACACTAAAACAAGTGGCTTACTTATAAATAAAGTTTATGTTTTGTCATCAACAAAAAAGGGGAGATTGTTAATACAAATATCGTCTAAAACCGTTATTTATATTTTACGTTCTTTGCTAAGTTTTGTTAATGACAAAGTATAAACTTTAGTTTATAGTAAAACATCTTTTGAGTTTTAAGTCTTGAATAACTAGACTTTACATTTCATATTAACCATAACATTGTTATATTTCTTAATATAGAAAATGTAAACATCACATCATATGCATTTATGGAAAGATTGTGTGTTTGACTCTCCATAAGACTTCTTACACATTTTGGAAGGATTCCAACTTTCTCTATTGTGTGTTTGACTAGAAGTAACTTGATGTGACATTGCTAGATATGGATGGATTTCTTGAAAGCCTTGACTGTCAGACCCTGGCGGAACCCTTGTTTTGGTTCCGCCAGTTCCGCCAGAGGTCTGGTGTGTTTGGCTATAAATACCAAGTCTCTTGCAAGAAATCCCTCAGTCTCTTGCAAGAAATCCCTCATCACTTAGAGTCATAATTTACACATATACTCTCATCTAACTCAGTAGCAACTCACTTGTGTGATGTAGAAAGGAAGTTCACATGTTCATCCAAGAAGTTACAAGTATTCAACACAACGTTGCAAGACTTGTTAGCTTAGCTTCGTACAAACTTAGTGTAGTTTATACTTCATTTGATTGTGTATATTCAAGAGTGATCGGTTTGTATTTTAGGCCTTAAAATACATAGTGTGACGGGAATGGTTGTACCCTTGTAAAAGAACTCGACATCTAGCTTAGTGTCGGAAATAGTGGATAGGCGACGTTAGGTTGGTTCTACCTTGAACTAGGACCCGGTATCTAGCTTTGTACCGGATAAAGTGTAAGCGACGATTGTAAAGGTTTCTCCACCGGTGAAAGGAGCTTGTTGACTAGTGCTTGAAACTCTCGAGTTGGAAACTCGGGGCGTGGATGTAGGGCAAGGAAAAAGAGTCCTTGTAGCCGAACCACGATAAACAATCGTGTTGTGGTTTGATCTTTTGTTTCTTTATACTTGCTTATTAATTATTAGTTAGAATCGTTAATTACACGTAAAGCTTTTCAAAGATTAACAAGTTAAAAAGCGGTAAACTATTCAACCCCCTTCTAGTTTTCCACAAAGGTTATAAAACTTGGATGAATGGATGGGTTTCTACAGCTTTTGCAATGTGATAGTCATGGATTCAGTTTATGATTAAATGGTTTTATACTGGGTATTTTGATTTGTTTCTGCTCACTTTTTTATGCAAACCCCTTTAATATGTTGGATTATTATAAAAATCAAAATATCTAACCATATTTGATACACTAAACTTATATAAGAATCTGTGATTTTAGACAGAATGTTCTTCGAGTCGACCCACATAGACCTTACTCATTTTCAGATTGCCTCTTTTTGACATGTACAAAAAGTAAGAAAATATTGATGAGTATGCACTGAGTGAATAGTCGAGCAGAAAGCATGTATATACTTTAGTATTCTGCAAAAAAACCAACTGACTTAGCTCAGTTGGTCACCTAAATTTCTTCTAGAGTTTGGGGAGGGGTTTTACCCGGATTTGAGTCTAGCAAGTGACAAAGAAAATCCAGATTTTCCTCTTAGTGCGAAGCTGTTAGTTTTAGGGGTTTCCCTTCGCGGGTCTCTCCTAGTGGTTCGGGTCCCGGAGCCTGCCCGTTTGGATGGTTTAACTCAGGGGTCAGATTTCAAGTGTGGTGCCGTTCTAAAAAAAAGAAAAGTGTCGTATGTGTAAAAGAAGTTAATTTAGTGATTGTTTGGTTTTGTTGTCTGGTGCCATTAGAAGTGCAGTCTAAAAGTCCAAAAGGGTTGTTTGGCTACTGATGTCAAAAAGAGTGTTTGGTTTTTATTGTCTATATAAACGCAATGTGAAAAGTCACAACTACTGGTGAATGGTAACACCCTTTGGTGAATGGTCATACTCATACCCTCTGATAATAACCATCATTTGTTGCGTTAGAAACCAAATTAACTTATATACATGTGTGCACTCCGCATCACTAACACGTATTATTGTTTAAATAAATTACAAAAATCGTCTATGTTGTACATTCAAATGCAGACGCATTCTCTACCTTTTTAAAAGTGCATGTGTCGTCTTTGTAGGAAACTATTGGGGCGGATATCGTCCATGCCTTAAAGTGAAATGACTAAAATGCCCCAAACTGAAATGACTACGTCTCCCTAAAGGCAAGGGCATTTTAGTCTTTTTATTTAGAGGCAGGGACTATTTTCGCACTAAAATTTTCTCACTTGGACGACAATTGCACTTTTGAAAAGGTAAGGAATGCTTGTGCTATTTGGATATACTTAAGGGACGATTTTGCGTTCACAATGGTAACATTGAGTATTAAACATAACACAATGTTTATTAACAAGTCTTTCAACCATTCCACTTCAATAAGACATTATAGTTAAACACGTTGTACAACTTCATTTCTATGATCCCAAGGACAAGACACGACACCAAATGTGAAATGCATTCACTAGCAGTCGTATAATTTTCTTAATCAATTATCCAACTTAATTACATCAATAATTGTATACTTTCAAATGTTGAAAAGTTCTCATTTGTGTATAAACTATAATCCATAGTATTTATTCAAAGTATTTAGGTACTTGATTTGTAGTAGCCGAACGTGTCAACCAACATCTCTTTGACTAACAACTAATTGTGTAAATATAAAAACACTATGTATCCATTAGAAAACTAACTTGATTGATTACCTTTTGTAAAACACCATTGGCTACTTTGATAAGATATTATTTCAATACAAACAACATATTGTTTAATGTATACCGAAACACAGGTTTGGGTTATTTTAAAAAGTGTCTTATAATAAAAAGTGTAAAAAGTGTCTGGTGTAGTAACTTTATAACTGTGATGCAGTTCGATAATTGTGATGCAGTTTGATATTTGTGATGCACTAATTTTTGATGCAGTAATGTGTATAACTGCGATGCACCTTCAATTACTGCATCACAGTTATAAAGTTACTGCATCACACACTTTTTACACTTTTTATTATAAGACACTTTTTAGAATAACCCCACCCTCGAAACACATTTGTTATTACAAACAAATAATTAGAGTTTTGAACATATATGCAATCTCATAATCTAATATGAGCCAGACTCACACAACATTCACTTTTCAATTGATGATTAGATAACTTTACAATTTTCAAAAACTAAGTATCCATTTGAAATTGCACCGATGCATCAAACATTCATGAACCATCATCACGCGAATGGGCAATTTTTTTTTTTTTTTTGGTCTGTGACTCATAACGTGGGCGAAACTTGTACCCAATCATTTTTTTTTGTTGGTAAAATGTCAAAAGACTCGGTAAATATATTACTAAAAAAACGTTTAAGCACAAAGGATATGGGTGAATCACATATCTCAGCCCGTTACATAGGCGGAAAAGCTTATATAACAAGATACTTTCAATTTCTTAATAAGAAAAAACTATTACTCAAAAGATACCATTAGACTTCTATGAAAAAAGATGGCTACGTTACCAGTACAACAACCACACTTCCTTGTACCCTATCATTGTTAATCATTCAAAACTAGGATCACAAATTTTTGATTTCAGCCAAATTGAGATTTAATTTAGGTGGTGTTTGTTTTTCATAAAGAGGCTCTTAACAGCCTCTTAATCTGAACCGTTCAGACGCGGTCAGATATTTTGGTCGTTCAGATCATTTGTTTTTTTTTTCTTTTTCCGTTCAGACGCGTTCAGAGGCAGTAAGATCTTAATAATTTAGACTTGAGTGACAAAGAAAATCCAAATTTTCCTCTTAGTGCGAAGCCGTTAGTTTTAGGGGTTTCCCTTCGCGGGTCTCTCCTAGTGGTTCGGGTCCCGGAGCCTGCCCGTTTGGATGGTTTAACTCAGGGGTCAGATTTCAAGTGTGGTGTCGTTCTAAAAAAAAATAAAAGTGTCGTATGTATAAAAGAAGTTAATTTAGTGATTGTTTGGTTGTGTTGTCTGGTGCCATTAGAAGTGCAGTCTAAAAGTCCAAAAGGGTTGTTTGGCTACTGATGTCAAAAAGAGTGTTTGGTTTTGTTGTCTATATAAACGCAATGTGAAAAGTCACAACTACTGGTGAATGGTAACACCCTTTGGTGAATGGTCATACTCATACCCTCTGATAATAACCATCATTTGTTGCGTTAGAAACCAAATTAACTTATATACATGTGTGCAATCCGCATCACTAACACGTATTATTGTTTAAATAAATTACAAAAATCGTCTATGTTGTACATTCAAATGCAGACGCATTCTCTACCTTTTTAAAAGTGCATGTGTCGTCTTTGTGGGAAACTATTGGGGCGGATATCGTCCATGCCTTAAAGTGAAATGACTAAAATGCCCCAAACTGAAATGACTATGTCTCCCTAAAGGCAAGGGCATTTTAGTCTTTTTATTTAGAGGCAGGGACTATTTTCGCGCTAAAATTTTCTCACTTGGATGACAATTGCACTTTTGAAAAGGTAAGGACTGCGTGTGCTATTTGGATATACTTAAGGGACGATTTTGCGTTCACAATGGTAACATTGAGTATTAACATAACACAATGTTTATTAACAAGTCTTTCAACCATTCCACTTCTTTTGGATAAGAAAACAATAACTCATGAAGTTATAGTTAAACACGTTGTACAACTTCATTTCTATGATCCCAAGGACAAGACACGACACCAAATGTGAAATGCATTCACTAGCAGTCGTATAATTTTCTTAATCAATTATCCAACTTAATTACATCAATAATTGTATACTTTCAAATGTTGAAAAGTTCTCATTTGTGTATAAACTATAATCCATAGTATTTATTCAAAGTATTTAGGTACTTGATTTGTAGTAGCCGAACGTGTCAACCAACATCTCTTTGACTAACAATTAATTGTCTAAATATACAAACACTATGTATCCATTAGAAAACTAACTTGATTGATTACCTTTTGTAAAACACCATTGGCTACTTTGATAAGATATTATTTCAATACAAACAACATATTGTTTAATGTATGCCGAAACACAGGTTTGGGTTATTTTAAAAAGTGTCTTATAATAAAAAGTGTAAAAAGTGTCTGGTGTAGTAACTTTATAACTGTGATGCAATTCGATAATTGTG
>LBNU01011987.1:5498-41670 GCA_014162995.1 Artemisia annua
ATTCACTCGTCTTGAGTTAATATCTTTTCAAAAGATTAATCAACAACTAATCTCGAGAAAGGAGAATAACTCGTTGCAAACTTTTGCCTCAAGCTTAACGAACTTATTCGAGTCGC
This sequence comes from Artemisia annua, assembly GCA_014162995.1. Classification (NCBI taxonomy): domain Eukaryota; kingdom Viridiplantae; phylum Streptophyta; class Magnoliopsida; order Asterales; family Asteraceae; genus Artemisia; species Artemisia annua. Next base: position 5,615 of record LBNU01011987.1, read on the forward strand.
TTTGCAAACACATTGTCTTTTAAATTCATTTACCGTTTTCGTTACTTATCGCTTTTATTTACCGCTTTCTTTAGTCGCTTTATTACATGCTTCTTTACTTGTTTTCTTATTTCAAGTCGTTTTACCGCTTTCGTTTACTTTAAGTTGTCGTTGTAGTATAGACAAAACAGAACCTTCTTTTTAACCAATTCATCACACATAGCTCCCGGTCTTGAGTGACGAGATCCATATTCAACCCTCGTTGGGACAACGATACCTAGTGGTTTACAAGCTTGCTTGCTAGACTTCAACGATCAGTGTGTGTAGGCATATATACGTTATCAAATGCAACTTGGAAATGACTCCAACACGCAACCTGGATAATATGGGAAATCTCAGATTTTTGGGTGGTTTTAGGATGGTATTAATCATGTGTAATGATTATTGAAAATGATACTAGTTATATTGGTCTGTTATTAATTGTGGACACCAATATGCCCAACAAACCAAGAGTGTTAGGCTATTATTATATATAAAATGTTGGGTGTTCTGGTTGTGTAATAGCTTATCATACCTCAGTGTTTTTATTAAAGTTACTTAATAAACCTTCAAGTTTCCAGAAATTTACAATTTTGACCTTAATAGTGAAAATTTACATTTTAGCCCCTGTACCTTGACAAAATGACAATTTTGGCTCAACATATGAAATATGATCACTATCATTAATAATTTCCAAATATTTACCCTTTTTACCCTGTAGTTATAAAAATGACAAATTTTGATATAAGTTTGTGAAAATTACACTTTTGGTCCTTTGGTTTCAGTAAAATGACTTTTATGGTTAAAAATATAAAAATGCGACAAGTTATTCTCATTAGTTTTAAAATACTAATTTTTGGTCCTTCTAGTTATCAAAATAACAATTTTGACACAAGTCTATTGAAATGACAACTTTAGTCCTTTAACTTTATATATATACATGTTCAACTTATATATTACTGAAATGACATTTTAGTACCCTGGATTTATAGTTATTCCATTTCTGACCTCAAATTACAATTATGGAAGTTTTGACCTCCTACTTTAAATATTTACACTTTTAGTCCCCTAACTATAAAAAGTTACACTTTTAGTCCTTGGTAATAAAAGCATAGCATTTTAGTACTTATAATATCCAAATATTCAATAAATACCTTTACTGTACTGAAAATACTATTTTAGCATTGATTTTATAAAGTTGGCAGTTTCAGTCCTTGTAGTTATATAGTTTTTGCAAAACTAGTCCTTTTTCAATAAGAGTATTCATTTCAAGTCCAAATCCTCCCAATTTGACATATTTGACTCAAAAGTATTTGTATTATCAGTTTATATCCTCATGTTACTGATTTGGCAGTTTCAATAGTGACAGTTTTAGTCCCTCAAGTTTAACCTAATTTGTATTTTTAGTCCAAAATACATGTTTAGCTTATGTTTCCAATTCTTTTAGCTTATTATACTTCCAGAAGATTAGTCAAGCTTGTGTGTGCTTATTTGGCAGCTTATAATAGATTAAAGCTTATTTTGGTGCTTAATGGGCTTTAACAATCTGTTAAGGCCCATTGGTAGTTGTGTGGGTGTAATGGACTTGGGGTGTTGTGGGGTGTTTCATGGGCTTATTATGGATTGTATTCAATTTTAAAATTCAGCTTGTGGGTGACTTATAAGCAAACTGCTTATTTAAGCTTATTAGGCTTTAGGCCCGTTAAGGTGTTTATGTGTGTTTGTGAAACTGAGTGAGTGTGTCAGGCTTTGAGCTTGTGAAAGTGATGAAACAATCTTGTGGGTGTGTTATATTGATACCTCCTGATTCTTTGGTGTGTATAGAAGTAGGTTAAGCTATTTTTTTGTATTTGTGTACGTTAGAGATCACTTTTGCATGACCAATCCTTAAGAGAAAAATTGTTTGTGTGCTGTTGGAATACTTAGGCAGATTCATGAGTGTGTTCATGTGACTTTCGGATCGTGTGATATTTAGTGTTTATATGATGTGCTAAATGTGTAAGAAGTACATTATCCATTTTTAGCTACGTTACGATTTGAGCGAGTGTTTTTGTGAGTTTTTAGCTCTGTCAACTATATTCACGTTCACTTGGGTACCCCCACAAGTGATTGTGGTTCATGAATTTAGTTATGTAATCGTGGCAGATAATAACACTCGTGCAATAACCAAAAAAAAACTTGTATTTGGTTTAAGGAAAAAAGTAAGCATGTATCCCCCTAACAGGGTTTATAAAGCATTTAGAAAGAGTGAGGCTATGAACTCACGGAATTTAAAAAGTGTGAGGCTATGAAAACTCACGAAATTTAAAAAGTGTGAGGCTATGAAAACTCAAAGAATTTAAAAAGTGTGAGGCTATGAAGTCACCTGGGCTATAGGGAAATCTGATTGATGTAAAAAGTGACTCGGAGACTAGACTGCTTACTCACGTATCCTGGGGGTAGCGTTTGGTGTGTGTATGTCAAGTACTAGTTATCTCATTAGGTTTCTTAAGTAATTATTCCTAGGGCTTCTAATATTAATTATATCATAACACCATTCGGGCCATCATAATTCAAAAGTATATACTCCTCACATGAAGCTCCCTAGTATTGTATTATGTTATTAAACATAATACCGTTCAGGCCATCATAATTCAGAAGTATAAACCCTTCACATGAAGCTCCCTAGTATTGTGTTATGTTATTAAGTACTAGATTTAAATATAACGTATCACCGTTTGGGCCATCATAATGCAGAGGTCATATGGTAGTAAACGTTTGAGGAGTTAGGTAACTTTAAATCGTAAACCCAGCAAACTCGTCAAAACGAATACTCAAATGAAGCCCTTCACATGAAGCTCCCTAGTATTGTGATACATTATATAAAAAGGATAGAACTTTTATTTATTAGGTAAATACTTCATTTAACCCTTTAAGTTAATAAGTTGACACTATTTACCCTTAGGTTATAAACTTTTACGAAACTAGTCCTTAATGTTAATAACTATATATATATATATATTTATCCCTAGAATCTAAGACTTCACATAATTGGTACTTATACTTATAACTTCCAAGAAATGGCAAAAACAGCCCTTATCCCTAATAGTTTCAGAAAGCTACAATATATCCCCCTATGCATGGAAAACTTTGCAAAACTAGTCCTAAAACCATGCAAATTATATTTTTATGAAACAAAAGGGTTTCTAAGCTTATGAATTATTAATATAGGCTCATTTAAGTAATCTAGACCAGCTTATAGTTTATGATAAGAGCTTATGAGCAAAATATCACGAAAGTGCAAAATTAGGGTTTATAAATGAAAACGGGCAAGTTTAAAGGATCAAGGCTTAGGCAAGGGTTCCTAGGGGATCTAAGGCATCTAATAACTATCCTAGTACAGAAGTAAAGCTTATGGAACTATTTTAGAAACTTACTTGAACTAAAGTGGGCGTAACGTGGGTTTTAGGGGCATTTAGGGTTTTCTCAACTAGTTTCTACTTCGACAAGGGTTCTAGGCTCAGTCTTCTCAAATCCTAGGCTTACTAGGGACCTTATGCTACTTCTAGGACCAGAGTATTTGAGGTGGAGAAGTGAAATGGGATGGTTTGAAATGAAATGGGTATACGCTTATTTATAGGGCTCGTTTGCCCTTTAGGCTAAGTAAACTTGGAGTAATAGCCAAGTTAACGTGTTGTGGTGGTTTAGGACAGGTGGGAGGTGACTAAGAAAGGCTAGGGGTGACTAAGGAAGGCTAGGGTGGTAGCTAGGGGGCTTGTGGTGGTGGTTTTGCCATGTAAACACACTAGGTGACAAGTAGGTGCATCACCTACTTGTAAGCTACTTGTGTGGTGCTAGCTTGGTTGCTTAGGGTGACAAGGAGGTGAATAACCTGCCTTATAGGTTGCTAGAGGCTTTTTTGGTGCTTAAGGTGCTAGTTTAGTCTTAGTTTTAGGCTTAATCTAGGTTTAGGTTTAATTTAGGATTAGGGTTTTATATTAAGGATTAGTACTTAGATTAGGGTCCTAAGAGTGATTAGTGACTAGGATTAAGGTTTAGGGATCATTTCCTAAGTGGTGGTGGCTTATACTAAAGATTCGGAAAGGTTTAGACCTAGCTTCGGGACCTAAATGACCTAATTAGGGTTCTATGCCTAAAGGATTTGTACCTAAGCTCTAATGGGTTGTACTAGGGTTAAGGGGTGCTAAGATATCCTAAAGGTTCTAAGGTAACATATACATAAGCCTTGAACACTTTCAAACTAGTTTGGATAAGCAATTAGGGTTTTAGAAACAACCGTAAACACATAGGGCTCAATTAGGGTTTGTGATTGATATAGTATACTAGAGTGATAGAATACTTAGTGAAATAATGCTTAGAATCTAGACTTGACATACTGGGGTGTTTACATAATGTAAACATAGTGGTGTTGGGTATAGGTGGATACGTGAGCAGGTCTAGAGAGTCATGCATGTAATGAAAAGCAAAAAATTGCCTGTGAAAATACCTTGTGGTGGAAATGATATTGATGAAATTTTATGGGTTATTACAGTCTTATCCCCTAAGAGAAAATCTCGTCCCGAGATTTTGTTAAAAGTAAGAATAGAGGTTGAGATAGGAGAACGAGTTTACAATTCGAAGGAAAGAACGATATTGACGGAGGAAAGGAATTGTTTCGTACAAACGGATTAAGAAGTGTTTGTACGAGTGCCAAATACTCAGACTCATTTATTTATATCTCATCACTTACAAGCAGAGGCGACCCAATTCTTGTAAGCAAGAGTTTATACATTCATGGTCCGCTGATTTATAATTTTCTTATCAAAATGAATGAGCGCCTTGATTCATCTTAATATGATGATTATAAATCATCCTTAAGTAGTATCAGCGGAAAAAAAGAGAGGGTTAACTACACTTAAGGAAATGTGGTACGACAATGTTTTGAGAGAGTGGAGAAGTGTTTTGACTCGGAATTTGGAAACTTGATGGGATTGACCCATGAAGTTGAGAAAAACATTGTGAAACTTACAATGTTTTGTTAGAACCCGTGGGTTATGGGCCCACTGGCTAGACATGGGTTATCAGCATTAGCCATGTTAGTAACTCGGATTTCTAGTGCTGCAGTACTACTGCCAACAACTAGTTGCCGGATGGCACCCTGAGTTATGGCTTTGCAAGATAACACTGGATTAGATGGATAACATCATAAGTCGGTCATAATGAGGATTACGAAAACTCCGACTTAGACATTTTTACAAGTTCTAACACTTAGAACGTTGTAGGATGATGGAAGAAAATAGTATAGAGTAAGATGGAGTGGAGGATAACGGAGGAATAGGGTTTAAAGAAGGGGTAGGAAAGAACGGAAGAGTAGGATTAAATGGTAGAGTGAGAAAGAACAGGGGAATAGGAGGGAACGGAGGAATGGGATTAAACGGAAGAGTAGGAAAGGATTACCTAAGAGAGCGGAAATTCTAATGTGGGTAAGATTTACTAGATTTCCTCGAAGTTTGTTTCCCCACCTAAAGATCTCGGTATGATCTATAGTGAATTATCTAGTTTGGCAAACTTAGATTCATTAAAGGAATAGTGATGACACGAAAAATGTTATGTTTTTAGGGGTCGGTTTGAGTCCTAATTCGTATGTTTTTGGTTTGGATTTCACCCAAAGTCGTTTCTTTTCTCATTTTAGGTACTTTTGAAAGTAAAATCACAAAAGAAGCATTTTCGGGCGTTTTCGGAGTGAAAAAGTGCGGAAAACAACAAAAACTCAAAAGACCTTGAAGATTACTGAAGGTGACGCCGTCATACTCTACAAGGTGACGCCGTCAGGAACAAGTGAAGTCCAGAAGTGGAAAAAAGACTCGTGACGGGCCAGAGAGTTTGTATATCATGGTCCGCTGATTTATAATTTTCTTATCAAAATGAATGAGCGCCTTGATTCATCTTAATATGATGATTATAAATCATCCTTAAGTAGTATCGGCGGAAAAAAAGAGAGGGTTAACTACACTTAAGGAAATGTGGTACGACAATGTTTTGAGAGAGTGGAGAAGTGTTTTGACTCGGAATTTGGAAACTTGATGGGATTGACCCATGAAGTTGAGAAAAACATTGTGAAACTTACAATGTTTTGTTAGAACCCGTGGGTTATGGGCCCACTGGCTAGACATGGGTTATCAGCATTAGCTATGTTAGTAACTCGGATTTCTAGTGCTGCAGTACTACTGCCAACAACTAGTTGCCGGATGGCACCCTGAGTTATGGCTTTGCAAGATAACACTGGATTAGATGGATAACATCATAAGTCGGTCATAATGAGGATTACGAAAACTCCGACTTAGACATTTTTACAAGTTCTAACACTTAGAACGTTGTAGGATGATGGAAGAAAAGAGTATAGAGTAAGACGGAGTGGAGGATAACGGAGGAATAGGGTTTAAAGAAGGGGTAGGAAAGAACGGAAGAGTAGGATTAAATGGTAGAGTGAGAAAGAACAGGGGGATAGGAGGGAACGGAGGAATGGGATTAAACGGAAGAGTAGGAAAGGATTACCTAAGAGAGCGGAAATTCTAATGAGGGTAAGATTTACTAGATTTCCTCGAAGTTTGTTTCCCCACCTAAAGATCTCGGTATGATCTATTGTGAATTATCTAGTTTGGCAAACTTAGATTCATTAAGGGAATAGTCTAAGGGTAGTTTAGTTAGTTTAACCAGTGAATGATGACGGAAAATCATCATAAGTTTCAGTGTTCCTAGGTGAAGTCATTTCCTAGTTATAACTAGTAACCTCGAGTTCTAGGTCTGGGTTAATAAAACTTAGGGTAGGCTCGGGATAACCTAGTGGTGCAATATTCCTTGTAATTCCTAAATCCTCAAAGATATAGTATGTGGGAATTCTTAATACGGGATAGGCAACTTATGAGACTAGGTATAGGCAAACTATAACCTCAAAACGGCTTGTTCATATAACTTATAAGGTGAAAACTTGACTAATACCCATATCCCGCAACTAGACTAACTACTAAAAGTTTAAGATTCTAGGTCGGTAATTTACTAGTCTAATCCTTTGTTATTCTTAAGTTTCCTAGATTGCGTCTAAAAGACTCCTTATATCTGATCTATGATTAACTCTAATGTCCTTGATAATCATTTCAAGAGTAGAAAGCCTAACACGAACTAAAACAACCTTATTGGAGTGTCCTTTCTATAACTTATCTATCGAGGCATGAGTTTTCTCTAGTTCGGTTTCTAACCTATCAAAGTCTCTAAGATCACAAATCTTATTTTCTATTTCCTCGATACGTTCTAGAGATATCCTATCTAGGTGATTCAAGGTATCCTTTATTTATTCTTATGTTTTTCTAAGGGTGTCCTATACGAAACTATTTTTAACCTCGAATATAGGGAAACCTAGAGAGTGTAGTACGGGTTTTACTAAGAGGGGAAACTACTTCGGAAATCATAGTAATCTTAAGGGAGTTGGAAGTGAAGAGGGAAGAATAGGAGCATGCTTGTATATAACCGTTATATACTTGCATATAGGAATAGTTAGGGAAAGGTTCTCTAACTAGGGCAGCTAAGAGGTTTCGGAGAAGTGAGAATTAGAGTCGGGGGAAGAATAATTTAGAGAGAAGTTGTTATACACAAAATATAATGTCATGAAACAACGAGGGATGAAATCACAACTGCATAAGGTCATAAATAACTTGTCATACTTCAGAGTTTAACATGTGTCGTTATTTATGCTATATGTCTCGTTGTTAGATTTAAGAGGGTAGGGTTTTTAGGCAAATTGCCGGATATGGATGGGAATTTTTGTGGGGAAGGATGAATATAGGGAATGGATTTGTTTCTCGGAGCCCACTTTATCAGCACTTACTAAGTATCTAAGGGTATTATCCTAGGTTTAACCTCAAAATGCTTAAAATTCAAAACAATATTCCTAAGGAATATTTCTCTATCTTATAGGGTTTTGGGTTATGGATTAAGGTATCGAAACTAACCTAAATACTTAGGGGTTATAAGTAATACATATCATCCATTAGTATTAACTTGTGGAATAGGACGGGATCTATGAAAGGCTATAACAAGTATCCAACTTGTTGGGTTTCTAAAGATGGATAAATTTTCTAGGGTTCAGGATATCCTAAAGTATCCTAATAAGGGATGGTCGGGGAGTAGTGTTTCTATCCTAAGTGGTGATTAGGGAATGATAACTAGGGCAAGGTATAACGAAGTCATAGCTTATCTTATATCGTAGGCATCCAATCTTACATATCCTATATCTAACCAGTACCATTATTTATAGTGCATATCCTAGGGTGGAATTCTAACCTGAAACTATGGGTAATAAGGGTGTGCTAGTTGATAATTTCCTCCTAATGATCCTAAAACTTAGGGGCTAGAGTCGGAAGGGCTTCCTATATCTAATCGATGAAGAACCTAATTATCATCGATTATCTTTTCTAAGGTAGAAATCCTATTGGTTTACTACCTAGCTATCGTTACGACCTTTTTCTATCTTCAATAAAAGGTCAATAAAGAGTTCACCTAAACTATTCAGGATATTCTCAACCTGATCTTCCTAGTGTTCTAAGTGTGTCCTATGGGAATCTCCTCCAACCTCAAATTTTTAAGATGAGGTAGGAAGATTAGTGAAAAGGACAAGGGTGCTAAAGTATAAGATCATTTCCTAAGTAGGCTAGGCTCATTACTAGGTAAGTGCGATAAAGGATGTGTGGGTCTCCTAAGTAACATTGATCCTTCAGGAATAAAGAACCCTTAGGGATCAAATGTTAGTGGGGGTAGTATTGGGGTGAAGGAAAAATAGTGGGTAGAGTGATAAGAGTTAGTGGGGGATAAGATGGATTATCGGGAAAAGGCGAGAAACTTAGAGAGGGTAGTGAATCTATACTATTCCTATCATCTACCTAAGAAATAGGGGAGATGTTTCGGGGTATAATCCAAAACATTTGGAGAGGGAAGAGCATTCTCCGTATGTAAACTGGATGGGACGATAGTAGGATAGGGGGAGTAGATATGACTATATAACAACCCGGTGAAAAATAACCTAAGTTATTTATAAAAATAGCAGTTATGGGATATCTACTTAGACTAACCTTTTGCTCATAGTGTTTCAGGGAAAGGCAGTGGCACTGGGGACTTTCTTGGGTTTAGGAAAAGTAGTTGTAGTTTAGGTTTTGACCTTGTTCTCTACAATTGAGGCTCTGATACCAATCTGTAACACCCCCATTTTCACAGACCGCAGCGGATGTTAGGTCTGAGATATTACTTCATGGTATAACAGTCACAGTAATAGAAAACGAATCGAAAAGAGACGTTTTTAGAAAATGGGTTATCATTCATTAAAGTAACAGAGTTTTTACAGAAAAAGATATACTTTTACTAAAGGAGAAGTCCCAAAGTCTATGTGAAATGTTGTGTTTGAATGATAACCGGTTCGAAAGTCCTTCATGTCTAGTGCCACTCCATGCCATAAGATGTTTAGTTACCTAAGATACATGCTTAAAGAGTCAACCCAAAGGTTGAGTGATATTCATAGGTTTTAGTTAAAAATAGTGTGAGTATGAGTTTAGTAGGTAGAAACCATATTTAAACAGTTTCTGTCAGTATTGTATGATCAGTACAATACTGAAGAGAGAGGGTTATTGCACTAAGCTCATGAACCGCACGTTAACATGTCCAGATCATGGGGTCTACCGACCAAACCATGATGGGACAGAAAGGATAACTTGCCAAAGTTAATCCTTTAGAGAGGGTTCAAATATAGTACTTGTTGGTACCCAAGACACAGGCAAACCAACGGGAGTTGTCAAACTCCAATAGATCTATCAACTATATTCACGTTCACTTGGGTACCCACACAAGTGATTATGGTTCATGAATTTAGTTATGTAATGGTGGCAGATAGTAACACTCGTGCAATAACCAAAGAAAAAGACTTGTATTCAGTTTAAGGAGAAAAGTAAGCATGTATCCCCATCACAGGGTTTATAAAGCATTTAGAAAGAGTGAGGCTATGAACTCACGGAATTTAAAAAGTGTGAGGCTATTAAAACTCACGGAATTTAAAAAGTGTGAAGATATGAAAACTCACGGAATTTAAAAAGTTTGAGGCTATGAAGTCACCTGGGCTTTAGGGAAATCTGATTGATGTAAAAAGTGACTCAGAGACTAGACTGCTTACTCACGTATCCTGGGGGTAGTGTTTGGTGTGTGTATGTATGTCAATACTAGTTATCTCATTTAGGTTTCTTAAGTAATTATTCCTAGGGCTTCTAATACTAATTATAACATAACACCGTTCGGGCCATCATAATTCAGAAGTATATACTCCTCACATGAAGCTCCCGAGTATTGTATTATGTTATTAAACATAATACCGTTCAGGCCATCATAATTCAGAAGTATAAACCCCTCACATCAAGCTCCCTAGTATTGTGTTATGTTATTAAATACTAGATTTAAATATAATGTATCACCGTTCGGGCCATCATAATGCAGAGGTCATATTGTAGTAAACGTTTGAGGAGCCAGGGCACTTTAATTCGTAAACCCAGCAAACTCGTCAAAACAAATACTCAAATGAAGCCCCTCACATGAAGCTCCCTAGTATTGTGATACATTATATAAAAAGGACAGTACTTTTATTTATTAGGTAAATTCTTCATTTAACCCTTTAAGTTTATAAGGTGACACTGTTTACCCTTAGGTTATAAACTTTTATGAAACTAGTCCTTAATGTTAATAACTATATATATATATATATATATATATATATATATATATATATATATATATATATATATATATATATATATATATATATTTATCCCTAGACTCTAAGACTTCACATAATTGGTCCTTATACTTATAACTTCCAAGAAATGGAAAAAACATCCCATAGACCTAATAGTTTCAAAAAATTACAATATATACCCCTATGCACGGAAAACTTTGCAAAACTAGTCCTAAAACCATGCAAATTATATTTTTACGAAACAAAAGGGTTTCTAAGCTTATGACTTATTAATATAGGATCATTTAAGTAATCTACACCAGCTTATAGTTTATGATAAGAGATTATGAGCAAAATATCACGAAAGTGCAAAATTAGGGTTTATAAATGAAAACGGGCAAGTTTTAAGGATCAAGGCTTAGGCAAGGGTTCCTAGGGGATCTAAGGCATCTAATAACTATCCTAGTACAGAAGTAAAGCTTATGGAACTAGTTTAGAAACTTACTTGACCTAAAGTGGGCTTAACGTGGGTTTTAGGGGCATTTAGGGTTTTCTCAACTAGTTTCTACTTCGACAAGGGTTCTAGGCTTAGTGTTCTTGACTCCTAGGCTTACTAGGGACCTTATACTACTGCTAGGACCAGATTATTTGAGGTGGAGAAGTGAAATGGGATGGTTTGAAATGAAATGGGTATACGCCTATTTTTAGGGCTCGTTAGCCCTCTAGGCTAAGTAAACTTGGAGTAATGGCCAAGTTAACGTGTTGTGGTGGTTAGGACAGGTGGGGGTGACTAAGAAAGGCTATGGGTGACTAAGGAAGGCTAGGGTGGTAGCTAGGGGGCTTGTGGTGGTGGTTTTGCCATGTAAACACACTAGGTGACAAATAGGTGCATCACCTACTTGTAAGCTACATGTTTGGTGCTAGGTTGGTTGCTTAGTGGTGATACGGAGGTGAATAACCTGCCTTTTAGGTTGCTAGAGGTGTTTGTGGTGGTTAAGGTGCTTAAGGTGCTAGTTTAGTCTTAGTTTTAGGCTTAATCTAGGTTTAGGGTTAAGTTTAGGATTAGGATTTTAGATTAAGGATTAGTACTTAGATTAGGGTCCTAAGAGTGATTAGTGACTAGGATTAAGGTTTAGGGATCATTTCCTAAGTGGTGGTGGCTTATACTAAAGATTCGGGAAGGTTTAGACCTAGTTTCGGGACCTAAATGACCTAATTAGGGTTCTGTGCCTAAAGGACTTGTACCTAAGCTTTAAAGGGTTGTACTAGGGTTAAGGGGCGCTAAGATATCCTAAAGTTTCTAAGGTAACATATACATAAGCCTTGAACACTTTCAAACTAGTTTGGATAAGCAATTAGGGTTTTAGAAACAACCATAAACACATAGGGCTCAATTAAGGTTTGTGATAGATATAATATACTAGAGTGATAGAATACTTAGTGAAATGATGTTTAGAATCTAGACTTGACATACTGGGGTGTTTACATAATGTAAACATAGTGGTGTTGGGTATAGGTGGATACGTGAGCAGGTCTAGAGAGCCATGCATGTAATGAAAAGCAAAAATTTACCTGTGAAAATACCTTGTGGTGGAAATGATATTGATGAAATTTTATGGGTTATTACAAGTACCTTCCCGTTATTCGAATTCCGTCCTGCAATTTAAGTGTGTGGTGGTTGTGAATGTTGTCTAAGGAAACAAGTGTGGGTATTTGGTGTGAATTTGGTCCTCATGCTCCCAAAATATACTCGGGTTCTTGCTAGATTCCCATCAAACTTCATTGATAGGGATATGGTTTTGCTTCAACCGCTTCACTTCCCTATCCAAAATTCCCACCGGTTCTTCAGTGAACGTGAGTTTGTTATCGAGTCGAATCTCTTTTAGTGGGATTACAAAAGATTCATCGGATAAGCACTTTTTCAATTTTGACACATGAAGGGCATTGTGCACTCAACTAAGCTCTTTTGGGAGCTCTAGTTGGTATGCCACAAAACCAATCCTCTCTAGGATTTTGAATGGTCCAGTGTATCGGGGGTTTAACTTTCCGCGCTTTCAAAAGCGCACCACTTCTTTCTATGGGGATACTCTCTCAACATGACTCTATCCCCGACTTGAAATTCCATGGGTTTTCTTCTCTCAACAGCATAACTCTTTTGTCTATCTTTTGCAGCTTTCAGACGTTGTCAGATTTAAATTTTTTTTTCCGTTGTTTCATGTATCAGTTCAGGCCCAGTGAGTTGTGCTTCTCCCTGATCAAGAATTTGTTGAAGACATTTATGATCGGTGAAAACCATACGCTTGGTGCTATATTTGTAATGTCTCCATATCTTAAGAGCAAATACTACCACTCTTAATTCAAAATCGTGAGTCACAATACACTACGAACCCTTCACTACTTTCCAGTAGTGATAAGATAGGTGTTTTACAGAGTTCCTGCTTCAGGAGTTTGGAAAGTTGGCTCCTATTTCTCTCCCTACTCATACTTCTTGTATGAGCAGTTGGTCTAAACACACAGGTTCCTATATGATGTCAACGCCGATTAGCATACGTATGGCCACATATGTCCACGTGTGTCATGATGCATTTATAATTATATTGGCCGTCATGATTATAAATGCCTCCTTTCACCCTTGTACATTTTACCAGACACATATAGTTAGGCGGTTAATGTTTCCTAGATGGGTATTTATTCTATCATCCGATCCTGAGCGGTGGAGAAGTGTGTGTGAAAAAATTCCTATTCCAATGGTTAACTTGTCTCGAGAAAGAATCTCATTTTCAATGAAGATTGTTATTTTCATTATGTTTGACATAACATGGTTCACGACCTTTTGTTTTCAGCAATCTGTGGGGGTAAGCTACCCGTCATTCAGGGGATTTCGTTATTAATAGATTTTTAACAATGAGGGTTTCGGATGAGAACTTCATGAATATAGAGAAAGTTGTTGAACTTCAGCTTGCAGGTGATGAATTAGTTTATTTGCGACAAAATTTATAATTAACTGCTCCCAACTTACACAATGGTTTATTATTATGACAGGAACTCCTTCCATCTTTTATTTAATAAGGTTCCAATAGTATCTTACAGAAATGTATCTTAAGAGGGTTTAAAACTTGGCTTCGATTCACAGGACAGCCAACCTTTCGACATTGTCTTCAGTCCTGTTTTTCCTCTTTCAGTGGTATCCTAGTAGTTTGGTCTCTGAAACATGTTATTATAGCATTCTTTCCTCCCATACTCATAACAGGTTTCCCCAGTCTTCCATTTATATTCTGAGGTTGTCTTAAATCTATGATCATTGACCATATTTTCACTCTCCTGACAGTTGTGGCACTGAGTGCATCTCCTTCTATGTGGTGGTAGATACAATGACTACAATAGGGTAATATCCCCGCATAACCTTTCTTTCCCTCTAGTTTAGCAGTGTAGACCCTGGCGACTTCATGTCGCTTTCCCGGGTGGTTGATGTTGTTTCTGCCATAACCATTCAACTTCCTTTTGTTGTTGTTATTGGCGTGGTTGTTATTAATACCTTGGGCAATCCTAGTTCGCACAGCTTATCTCATCTCATGATGTGCCATACGAATGGCTTCATGCAAAAGAGCTACCTTGGATGGGGTGACATCCTGGCGAGTTTCCGGGGAGAGTGCCTGAATATACCTTTCGAGTTCCTTGTGTTCACGTGCTGTCATTGTAAGGTATAGTAGTGCCAGTTGGTAAAAGTGGGTAGTGTACTTGACGACATCATCTCCTTTCATAGTTAGTTCCCTAATCTCTTGTTCCATTGTCCCTAGTTCGTATCCCATACAGTATTCTGCAATCATCATCCTTTGTAGTTCTTCCCAAGGGATCGAGTAGGCGGCGTCAGCCCCTACTTTTTAGACATAGGTATTCCACCATTCCAGGGTGCAACCCTTAAATGTGTAAGTGGCAAAAATGATCTTATCTTCCTTGGTGCAATTCTTACCTTGGAATATCATTTCTACTCTTTTGAACCATTTGCACAAACCTTTCGCGCCTCCGGGTCCACTAAAAGTGTAGGGATCTCCATCCATAAATTCCTTGTGAGTGAGGTTATGAATTTCAGGTGCAACATTTCCTCTTTCTATGCCTTCAAATGGTTTGAATCCTTCCGAGGCATTGCTTATTTTTATCTTATGTTCAGCGAGGATTGCGGTTACGCTGTCAGTAATGATCTACTTGAGGGCGGCTTGAATCATCATGGTTAGTAGTCTAGCTCTGTAAACATCATAAAAAGTTATATCAGGATTAGGGTTTGTATGATGACTAGGGTCATAATTCTTATAAATGTAATGTCGGTCGGGATAATTCTAGTATGTCGTCTTAACTTTATAATTGGTCTTCGCAATACATGGGAGATGATTACTGATGTATTTATAATGTTCACTATCCGAGATTCCTCGTGGTTAAAATATGTGTGTGAAAGTCTAAGAATGGTCCAATGTTCCCCTGGAGGGTTATTAATAGTGTCATTATGGATGACGTTGCCCGAGGTATCTTGGTTGGTGTGAGTCGATCTTCCTTGGGAAATTTAAAGTCTGGAGGGTTCCCTAGTTATATGCTAACATTTCTAATTACAATTACGGTGGTTGTGATATCATTTCCGGTGAGTTATAGTAAAACTCTTATGTGGAAAAATGACAAGGGAAAGGACTGTGGTGAGTGAATGCGCTTTCTTTCCTTCTAGTAAGAAGTCTAAGAGGTTCACTTCCGGATAGTCCGTAAGTCTTTGATATTTTTCTGCCGAGGTTAAGTGTTAGTAACCATTTTAGCCCTGTGGCGTATCAACGGTGATGTTAGTGAGATATCGGGGATTTCTTCTTCCTTGAAAGGTTTGGCCTCAGCATCCGATATTACGTGTGAATGTATCCGGGGTCTTAGGTGATATGACCTTCTATCTTAGATTTTTAGGTGACCCTTTTTCAAAGAGTTCCTTTGGTACTTAGTGAAGTCTTTACGAATGCTTTTGCGAGCCTCTGTGGTCCTTCCTTTATGGAAAGTAAAGTGCAAGAACAAGTTTTTATGACCAAAACCCCACGCCACCTTATGAACTCGCAAAAAATTTTACTAACTTGAGTTTTTCGACACACAAACACACTCATTGATGACCATCACTTTATTAGAAAAATTATAATAACTTACAAGGTTGGTAAACATGGAATGACCATCACTTTAAATGCTAACAATTATGTATCTAGCAACCAATGTTACAAAGGATGGTGTCCAAGTACCTTTGCTCTTTATGTAAATCAAGATTTATCTTCTTGGTCCTAGCAATAAACAGTTATGGGACAGGAGTAACTAAGACCGATAGTAAACCTGATAGGTGATCAAACCAATTTGCCACCTCAATGTCACCTCAGCTTCTCTCTATAAGACTATATATTTGTAATACTGACTTTATAGGTGACCCAACACTTTTTTTACATAAAAATTTCGATAATAATTTAAAAAACACTACATAATAATTCAAATAAAATAAAAAATACATAAAATAAATTTTATGTTTATTTGTTTGACGTCAAATGGGTCTCACTAAATCGGCTTTAAGCCATAGATGTGTTTGCTGGCAGTGCATATCTCTAGTAACATGGTGTTGATGCAAATAATGTCTAAAAACGTTATTCTCATATTTCGATATCTCTATGTTTTGATGATGACAAAATGTGAAAATACCTTACGTCAAAACTAACGTAAACAAATCTTTAGTCAATATATCCGACTTCTTAGTCAATCACTCTAGGTATGGACAAACAAATTTACAACTTGACCAATGATCAAAGAAGTGAATTTGTGTTTTTAAACCTTACATTTTTAGCTTGACAAAACTTTCTTTTCATAAATACACTTTACAAATTATTTATGAATTAAAGAAATGTTTTAACTTGGGAAATTAATTTCAAAATTCCCAACAGCTAGTTTTTCACCCAAACCAGCTCCAAACTCCCCCAAATAAATTTTCACCACTAAAGACAAAAAGAGGAGCGTTTTTGTCTGGCACGGTACCACGGTACCACTAAATTTAGTGGTACCGTGTGCTATTTAGTGGTGGTCCCTTTATAACGGCCAAATTCTCATATTCTATAAATACCACTTCATTTCCCAGATTTTGGCTATCCTTTCACACACTTAATTTTCTGTGGTCATATCCTCAATCACCTAAACTCTCTTTTGATCATTAGTTAGTTTTCTTTTGTTTAAAGAGTGATTCCTTCATCCAACCAAGGATCATCTTCATTCCTCTACTAGTCAAGAGAAGAACACAAAGTATCAAGAAGATACAAAGTGTTGGAGTCATAGTGTAGTGCACTTGCATTACAAGTAGTCTACTTGATTGTATCTTGATATATATCAAGTGTTTTAGTAGTCTATAGTTATTGTGTTGATCATTGTGATCTTGTTGAGATATTGAGGATCTCTTGAGTGTTGAGTGATATAGTGTTGATCAAGTGGATCAAGATTAGATTGTGAGGATTGTGTGAGGATCGTGTTGATTGTGTAGAGTGTGAGGATCGTGTTGATCGTGTGTATTGTGTGAGGATCGTGTTGATCGTGTGGAGTGTGAGGATCGTGTAGATCTTGAGTGAAGTAAGGATCAAGTGGATCATTGTAGATTGGTACTAGCTAACATTAGTACTCGACATCTAGCTTAGTGTCGGAAAATAATGTAAGCGACGTTCTACGGTTTTCTCCGCCTGAATGGAGCTTTGTTGATATAGTGCTTAGAACTCTCGAGTATGGTACTTGAGGAGTGGAGTAGGGCGAAGAAGAGCTTGATGACCCAAACATTCCCGATGAGCAAAAACCTCATCTCCATAAGGTCCAACATCGATACATACACGAACGACGTGTTGTCGATGCCTACTTTGTTCCGTTGGATAACATTGAGGTGTGCTTTCCAACAATCGAGTTGGATTGTTTATATAAAATAAATGATCAAATTTTTCCTCGGTTCATTCTTGAGTTTTATAGTCGTGTTCGTAACTTTAGTGATACTGAAGGTAATGTCTTTCTTGATTTTTGGATCCAAAATCAAAATATTATGTTGTCTATCACCGAGTTTGGTGATATCCTTGGGGTTCCTTCTGTCGGTCAGTGTGCATACGCCGAAGACCATTCCTTGGATTCTTTATATCATCATCTTGAAAATGAAGGTCCTTATCTCACTGAGCTTCCCAATCCCGAAACCATCAAAAACATATCTCTCTTCTTTGAACCGTTCACACGCGCCAAAAGCGTGATGGAACAATAGTCCACCTTGATCCTAACCGTATTTTCCTTAAAGAAATTCTCCCCGATCTCAAAGATTGGGAGCTCCTTCTTCGGGAAAATGTTCTTTGTCTTGGGGGTAACCGGGATCATGTTCCGGCGAATCTAGCTCATATGCTCTATTGCCTTAGTATCGAGGAACCTTATAATCTCGCTTACTATATGGCCAAGAGAATAGCTAATGTTCGTGGTCGTTTCGATAAGCTCATGCCATATGGTATGTTGCTTACTCGTCTTTTTCGTTGGGTCATGAAAAACTTTCCACATCTTCAAAATACCGAATATCCTCTTGTCAACCCCGTCATGAAGCCCCTAGGAGGTCCACAACGTCGCACTAAGCAACGTAAGGACAAAGGGGTAAACCGGGCTCGTAAATCCACCTCCGATGCTACCCTCTCCTCGTTTTCTCTTCCTCATGAATCAGCATCACACGCTTTGATCGAGGATGATGTTGATGTAAACGAAGAAGGGACATCTCGTGCTCAAATTCCTTCACCCGACACATACCTTCATGATCTTCATACATCTAACTTCAAAACAACAACCGACCTTCCCTTTAGTAACACAAATCTAGGTTCGGTAATGCAAAGGCAAACCGTGATGTACAATCGTCAAGTGGAGATGCATGAGCAAACCGTTGGGGGATTCAAGTCACTTGGAAAAGCAATCAAGGGGATCGGTAAAACATTGAAGAAGTTGGGAAGATCAAGAAATTGAGATATTGTTTGAATATTTTTATTATTAAGCTAACTTTTAATCGAATGCAATCCTAACTTTGAATGATTTAGGAATTAACAATGTTTTGGGGTGTGTCTTATCATTTTTACCACCCAAAACTTAATCAACTATCAAGCACTTACCTTAGTTATATTTGTTTTTTCTCAATTATTATCTATCACTTGTATGCACCCTTCTAGATGATTACAAGCATGCGTAATAGTGGCCTACATATAGATAATCACATGTTGTTGTTTGTTGCTTGTTATGTGCATGATTATGAAAACCATGTGGTTATTCTTGAGTGGATTTAGGTAATGGGATTTGCTGCAAATAGTTCCCCTAGAATTACCCATTTAGGAAGCCTAAAACCTGCAGAATGGGAGAATTCGCCACCAGCAGGTCACGGCACCACTAAATAGGGCACGACACCACTAAATTTAGTGGTACCATAGGGTATTTATTGGTACCGTACCCTGGGAATACGAATTTCACTGTTCTCTTTTACTTTTTGACCTCTTTTCCGTAAGATTACTGAAGGTGACGCCGTCATACTCTACAAGGTGACGCCGTCAGGAACAAGTGAAGTCCAGAAGTGGAAAAAAGACTCGTGACGGGCCAGAGAGTTTGTAGTGCAATTTGGTGACGCCGTCAACCAAGGCCGTCAGATCTGGAACCAGCAATTATGACCACGTCAATCAAGGCCGTCAGGAAACCCTAATCGCCGAGCTGACGACGTCACCTATTGGGCTGACGCCGTCAGCCCGCGTTTTCTATATATATAGAACGTCTAAGAGGTCTAAGAGGTTCACTTCGGGATAGTCCGTAAGTCTTTGATATTTTTCTGCCGAGGTTAAGTGTTAGTAACCATTTTAGTCCTGTGGCGTATTAACGGTGATGTTAGTGAGATATCGGGGATTTCTTCTTCCTTGAAAGGTTTGGCCTCAGCATCCGATATTACGTGTGAATGTATCCGGGGTCTTAGGTGATATGACCTTCTATCTTAGATTTTTAGGTGACCCTTTTTCAAAGAGTTCCTTTGGTACTTAGTGAAGTCTTTACGAATGCTTTTGCGAGCCTCTGTGGTCCTTCCTTTATGGAAAGTAAAGTGCAAGAACAAGTTTTTATGACCAAAACCCCACGCCACCTTATGAACTCGCAAAAAATTTTACTAACTTGATTTTTTCGACACACAAACACACTCATTGATGACCATCACTTTATTAGAAAAATTATAATAACTTACAAGGTTGGTAAACATGGAATGACCATCACTTTAAATGCTAACAATTATGTATCTAGCAACCAATGTTACAAAGGATGGTGTCCAAGTACCTTTGCTCTTTATGTAAATCACTATTTATCTTCTTGGTCCTAGCAATAAACAGTTATGGGACAGGAGTAACTAAGACCGATAGTAAACCTGATAGGTGATCAAACCAATTTGCCACCTCAACGTCACCTCAGCTTCTCTCTATAAGACTATATATTTGTAATACTGACTTTATAGGTGACCCAACACTTTTTTTACATAAAAATTTCGATAATAATTTAAAAAACACTACATAATAATTCAAATAAAATAAAAAATACATAAAATAAATTTTATGTTTATTTGTTTGACGTCAAATGGGTCTCACTAAATCGGCTTTAAGCCATAGATGTGTTTGCTGGCAGTGCATATCTCTAGTAACATGGTGTTGATGCAAATAATGTCTAAAAACGTTATTCTCATATTTCGATATCTCTATGTTTTGATGATGACAAAATGTGAAAATACCTTACGTCAAAACTAACGTAAACAAATCTTTAGTCAATATATCCGACTTCTTAGTCAATCACTCTAGGTATGGACAAACAAATTTACAACTTGACCAATGATCAAAGAAGTGAATTTGTGTTTTTAAACCTTACATTTTTAGCTTGACAAAACTTTCTTTTCATAAATACACTTTACAAATTATTTATGAATTAAAGAANATATGGCCAAGAGAATAGCTAATGTTCTGGTCGTTTCGATAAGCTCATGCCATATGGGTTATGTTGCTTACCCGTCTTTTTCGTTGGGTCATGAAAAAACTTTCCACATCTTCAAAATACCGAATATCCTCTTTCGGGCCCGGCCGGCCCGGCGGGTGCGGCTGTGCGCTCGTTCTCGCCGGGCCGCGGGCTGCGTGGTTTCTTGCGGGGGGCGTGGGGGGGGCGTCGAACCCCGTCATGAAAGCCCCTTAGGGAGGTCCACAACGTCGCACTAAGCAACGTAAGGACGAAAGGGGTAAACCGGGCTCGTAAATCCACCCTCCGGATGCTACCCCTCTCCTCGTTTTTCCTCCTCATGAATCAGCATCACACGCTTTGATCGCGAGGATGGATGTGATGTAAACGAAGAAGGGACATCTCGTGCTCAAATTCCTTCACCCGACACATCACCTCATGTCTTCATACATCTAACTTCAAAACAAACAACCGACCTTTCCCTTTTAGTAACACAAATCTAGGTTCGTAATGCACAAAGGGCAACCGTGAGCTGCGTTATGTGCACAATCGTCACACACACGTTGGGAGATGCTCATGAGCCAAACGTTGGAGGATTCGACTCTGCTCACCTTTGGAAATACAGATCTCTAGGGGGGATCGGTGCTGAAAACCATTGAAGGAAGTTGGAGAGATCAAGAAATGAGATAATTTGTTCAGACGTTATTTTTTATTATTAGTGCTAAAACTTTGCTTGTTAAACCTCGAATGCAATTCCCCTAACTTTTGAATATTTAGGAATTAACAATGTTTTGGGGTGTGGTCTTATCATTTTATACCACCCAAACTTAACATCCAACTATCAAAGGCACTTACCTTAGTTATATTTGTTTTTTCTCATCAGGGGTGCTATTTTATCTCATCACATGACGGGGGGTACCATGTGTATGCACCCTTACTGGTCTAGATTATTTTACCAAGCAGGTAGCGTTAATTTCAGTTGCACAATGATGTACTGAGGTGAAGAAGTAGTGATATCTCATGATCACATGTTGTTGTTTGTTGCTTGTTATGTGCATGATTATGAAAACACCCAACGAAAAAAGACGAGTAAGCAACATGTACCATATGGCATGTGAGCTTATCGAAGTACGACCACGAACATTAGCTATTCTCTTTGAATCATTGAAAATAAATTGATGTCTTTACCAATAGCCACTCACTATAGGAGGTAGTCAATGTTTAAGCGAAAACTATGTACCTGATAACCCCATATATATAAATCATCAACTTATAAACGGATTGATTGTCTTTCCTGGTAGCCGTTTGCTCAGACTATCAATCAGTTAATAAATCACCTGGTAATTGATTACCAAATCTAATGGTTATCCACAGCCTTACCACAAGCCATTATCCTTGTAAGTAGTCAATTAATTGAATCCAAAAGGAAAAATCCAGTCATGAAAACCATCAACCTCTCAGCTGCTGAAGCCTATGGTGAATTGAACTACCCAATAGTTTTGAGCAAACTATTACAGCTATCACTCTCTCTCATGCTTTACAAGCTGTCCCTGACTAGTCTCCGTGTGTAACTAAGCGTGAGTATAATAGTCATCTCTTCTTGATGTCGATAGTAATGATAATTACACCATAAAACAAATGTACAACAAAGTAAGTTTTGTTTATTTTTCTTACTAAAAATAAGAAAATGAGATAAAAATACAAACATAGAATACCAGAATCAAGTAGATGTCCTGTGTTGCATAAGCCTGAGACTATCAACCCATCAACTTTCAGCATATAGATCATACTCGGATTATGATAACTCAATCTCCTTCTAAGTGCAATCTTTCGCGGTATATGTTAGTTTACAAATATAATGCTATAATCAAAAACAACATACAAACTCTCATGCCCGAACACTTCTCAACAAATGCACATATATAAGTTATAAAAATGTCTCCATGTATCAACCTTCCACTATGAAATTTTCCATATAAATACCCTGTACCATTTGTGACTTAGAATCAAACATGAACTTAATATCTCCCAATAATACAACCCTTCTCCTTTTGTTTTATTAATTCATGAATAATTTAAGTACAAAGGCATAAAGATATCGAGATTCCTTCCATATCCACCAAAGGAGGGGATAGTGCTTTCAATAACATTAAAACTCCATAGTAATATATCCAAGCCTATAAAATTTATTTTCATTATCCACACTGTCTGCCAATCTTGTCACCTGCAACAACACTTATAATAAATATGCTCTGATCTCTCTCTCCCTCCCTCCCCGCCTAGACATTACCCATCTTTAGAAGGCACTATTAACAACCTTGCCAAAGAGGATTCGGAGAATTCGCCAACCACACAACACAGCAGGTCACGGCTACCACTATAAAGTAGGGGAGCCACGTACACCACTATCATATTTTAGTAGGTACCAATAGGATGAGCTATAGTTATTGGATACCGTACCTGTCGTGGAAACTACGAATTTCACTGTTCTCTTTTTTACTTTTTGACTCTTTTCCGTTAGAATTCTGCAACCTTGAGCTGATTCCTATAATCCCATTCTCCTAAACACACAACCCTATCATCAAGGCATGCTTGAATGTGGCTATTTAAGCTCTTTGCTCACAATCACATATCAATAAAAAAAACTTCACAATGTCTTCCACCATAGCCACCACATCCCACAAAGCTAAGAAACCAAGGCTTAACATTAAGCCATCTTAGGAAGTAATCCTTATTGATCTCACACTCGATGATGATGAAGATATTCATACTCCATTAAAATAAAACTCAACTTCACCCATTTCAACTCTACTTGCTCCCTCCAAAACCACATCAACTAAGCAAACCTCGTCTTCATCATCCACAATTAGGGCAACAACACTATATTTAGCTCCTAACCCACCTCAACCTTTGGCATTAACTTTCACACTATCACCCACAACTCCTCTTGAGCTTGGCCATTCATCACCATCATCTTCCGCATCTCCACCAACACAACCACTAATGGGTTATCCCATTCTTTACCTACTTGCACCATATAGCCTTAGTTGTCCATGTTGTCACCACAACCATGATCTCATTATTCACCTTAGAGATGAGTTAGCACTAATGTTCTCTTACCTTGAACATCTCTTGACACCACCTCAAGGACCCATCATACCACCACCTCCTCCAACCAATAGCCCAAGCAACTAAACTTTAATGTTTAGTCCCCATCTAATAAAAACCTTAGGAACCCTTTTGAGAAGTCAAGAAGCCAATCTTAGGACCTCAAATTCACTTGAGAATGTCACATGTTTCTTGTCATTGTCTACTAGTTTAGTTATTGTAATCATACTTTATGTATGATGTTCTATTATGAATGAATGCATGGGCTTATTTTATCCTTATTTTATCTTTCTATTTTCTTTTAGTTGGACTATTTTCTTTTGGTTGGATATTTGTCTCAATTGCTACTTGTTAGATATTGTATTTGTGTTATCTAACTTTGTTTTGTAGCAATAACCATTGCTCGCTTCCTTGGTATGATCCAAACAAGGGGGAGTATACATCAAGGGGGAGCCTTAGTAGACTTTTTGCTTCGACAAAAAGGGGGAGAAGTGGGATATAAACTCATACTAAAAACTTGTCGAAACTAGTTTTTCACATAAAATGAGTTTATGTTTTGTCATCATCAAAAACGGGGAGATTGTTGATGCAAATAATGTCTAAAAATATTATTCTCATCTTTCGATATCTCTATGTTTTGATGATGACAAAATGTGAAAACATATTACGTCAAAACTAACGTAAACAAATCTTTAGTCAATATATCCGACTTCTTAGTCAATCACTCTAGGTATGAACAAACAAATTTACAACTTGACCAATGATCAAACAAGTGAATTTGTGTTTTTAAACCTTACATATTTAGCTTGACAAAACTTTCTTTTCATAAATACACTTTTCAAATTATTTATGAATTATAAAGAAATGTTTTAACTTGGGAAATTAATTTCAAAATTCCCAACAACTAGTTTTTCACCCAAACCAGCTCCAAACTCCCCCAAATAAAATTTCACCACTAAAGACAAAAAGAGGAGCGTTTTTGTCTAGCACGGTACCACGGTACAACTAAATTTAGTGGTACCGTGTGCTATTTAGTGGTGCCGTCCTTTTATAACGGCCAAATTCTCAGATTCTATAAATACCACTTCATTTCCCAGATTTTGGCTATCCTTTCACACACTTAATTTTCTGTGGTCATATCCTCGATCACCTAAACTCTCCTTTGATCATTAGTTAGTTTTCTTTTGTTTAAAGAGTGATTCCTTCATCCAACCAAGGATCATCTTCATTCCTCTACTAGTCAAGAGAAGAACACAAAGTATCAAGAAGATACAAAGTGTTGGAGTCATAGTGTAGTGCACTTGCATTACAAGTAGTCTACTTGGTTGTATCTTGATATACATCAAGTGTTTTAGTAGTCTATAGTTATTGTGTTGATCATTGTGATCTTGTTGAGATCTTGAGGATCTCTTGAGTGTTGAGTGATATAGTGTTGATCAAGTAGATCAAGATTAGATTGTGAGGATTGTGTGAGGATCGTGTTGATTGTGTAGAGTGTAAGGATCGTGTTGATCGTGTGTATTGTATGAGGATCGTGTTGATCGTGTAGAGTGTGAGGATCGTGTAGATCTTGAGTGAAGTTAGGATCAAGTGGATCGTGGTAGATTGGTATAGTGTTCATATTGGTGTCAATTGATTTCATCTACAATTGAATCAAAGTTTTTCAAAGAGAAATTTTCATAAACCAATTAAAACGAGTCGGTAAACTATTCAACCCCCTTCTAGTTTCCCGCACATGGAACACACCTTCTTGTGCTCGTACGAGATCATCTTCACGACATTGCTCCTCCGGATAAAAGTCGGGAGTGATGACCTTCCCTTTTGTCTNAAAAACTTGTCGAAACTAGTTTTTCACATAAAATGAGTTTATGTTTTGTCATCATCAAAAACGGAGAGATTGTTGATGCAAATATTGTCTAAAAATATTATTCTCATCTTTCGATATCTCTATGTTTTGATGATGACAAAATGTGAAAACATATTACATCAAAACTAACGTAAACAAATCTTAAGTCAATATATCCGACTTCTTAGTCAATCACTCTAGGTATGAACAAACAAATTTACAACTTGACCATTGATCAAACAAGTGAATTTGTGTTTTTAAACCTTACATATTTAGCTTGACAAAACTTTCTTTTCATAAATACACTTTTCAAATTATTTATGAATTATAAAGAAATGTTTTAACTTGGGAAATTAATTTCAAAATTCCCAACAGCTAGTTTTTCACCCAAACCAGCTCCAAACTCCCCCAAATAAAATTTCACCACTAAAGGCAAAAAGAGGAGCGTTTTTGTCTAGCACGGTATCACGGTACCACTAAATTTAGTGGTACCGTGTGCTATTTAGTGGTGCCGTCCTTTTATAACGGCCAAATTCTCAGATTCTATAAATACCACTTCATTTCCCAGATTTTGGCTATCCTTTCACACACTTAATTTTCTGTGGTCATATCCTCAATCACCTAAACTCTCCTTTGATCATTAGTTAGTTTTCTTTTGTTTAAAGAGTGATTCCTTCATCCAACCAAGGATCATCTTCAATCCTCTACTAGTCAAGAGAAGAACACAAAGTATCAAGAAGATACAAAGTGTTGGAGTCATAGTGTAGTGCACTTGTATTACAAGTAGTCTACTTGTTTGTATCTTGATATACATCAAGTGTTTTAGTAGTCTATAGTTATTGTGTTGATCATTGTGATCTTGTTGAGATCTTGAGGATCTCTTGAGTGTTGAGTGATATAGTGTTGATCAAGTAGATCAAGATTAGATTGTGAGGATTGTGTGAGGATCGTGTTAATTGTGTAGAGTGTAAGGATCGTGTTGATCGTGTAGAGTGTGAGGATCGTGTAGATCTTGAGTGAAGTTAGGATCAAGTGGATCGTGGTAGATTGGTACTAGCTAAGATTAGTACTCGACATCTAGCTTAGTGTCGGAAAATAAAGTAAGCGACGTTGTACGGTTTTCTCCGCCTGAAGGGAGCTTTGTTGATATAGTGCTTAGAACTCTCGAGTGTGGTACTCGAGGAGTGGATTAGGGCGAAGAAGAGCTTCGTGACCGAACCACTATAAATCTCGGTGTCTTGGTTTGATCTTTCCATCTCTTCTCTTTATTTACTTATTGCATATTTGTGTTAGTATAGTATAGTGTTCATATTGGTGTCAATTTATTTCATCTACAATTGAATCAAAGTTTTTCAAAGAGAAATTTTCATAAACCAATTAAAACGAGTCGGGAAACTATTCAACCCCCGTCTAGTTTCCCGCACATGGAACACACCTTCTTGTGCTCGTACGAGATCATCTTCACGACATTGCTCCTCCGGATAAAAGTCGGTAGTGATGACCTTCCCTTTTGTCTTTTAAAATCATATTAAGTAATATGTTACATGTGTGTTTGCGACCGTGCGAGAGTACTTACTAGAGCCCACTTTCTTTTTAGCACGCTAAATGCTAATTCCACATCTTTTGTTGTTGCTTCATGCACTTGCTTATATCTTATCCGCTTTGTATCATTCAACCACGTTTGTGAAATGGACTCCATAAGAACAGGTCATTCTGGATATATCCCGTCAACGAGATAATATCCCCACTTATAAGTCACGCCGTAGCCACAATGGAACCTCTAGTGCTTCCCGTCTTTAAGATCGTTGAAAATAGGCGATTGACGTATAACCTTGATGTTGTTGTTCGACCCGAAAACGCAAAAGAACGCATACAAAATCCATAAGTCTTGTGAGGCAACCACTTCTAATATAAGGAATGGATTGGACCCGTGGTCTCCTTTACAAAATTGATCACAATATGCATATTGGCACTAAGGCCACGGCCAATCCGTACAATCAATGCTTCCTAACATCGTAGAAAACCCATGTTTTTGCTCGTGAAAAGCATAGAGCTTTTAGACATTGGTATTTTTTTAGAAAAGGCTTTTAGACATCGGTATTAGTAGGCCTTCGAAAAAACTACTTTCCATGTAAGTCCATAACCCCGTTACAGAAAGAGTTGAAATAATCACGGTAAGTTTTGTCACCAATTTGCAAATATTTGTCTAAAGCATCAAGAACGGTGTCGTATGTTAATTGGCGAATTGCAGCGGTACATTTCATCAATGGGTAAATGAAAACTTTTCTAGTAGAATCAACACCTTGTTGAAAATACGGCACATTGTCAGTCAATTCCGGAATGGTGCGTGTGAAAAGTGATCAGCTCATTCGGAACCGCTAACGGAATGTACGTGCGTCATACATTGGGTTTTCAGCGAAGTAAGCCGCCACTAAACGACATGAGCACTGTAACGATCTCTATCTACCGGAACTCATGAAATTTTGGGATTGAAGAAGTAGAAGCCTGAATAAGCAAAGCGACTTTTTTTTAAAAACTCTAAGGTTAAACTATTAACTTCGTCTTCTTCATTTGTATCCATTAAAACTTTTTGATCAAAATTCTTTTGTTTGGGTTTAGAAGTTAAAGTGCGTATATAAAGATTCGAGTCGAAAGTGTGTTAAAAGGAGAACTGTTATGGGTATTTATCGTTACATGTATACTATATTAGTATATTACTATTATAATTACTACATTATGAGTAGTGTATACATTTGTATGTTTTGTATCATGCATTGCATGGATCATGGTGTCAATGCCCATCCTTCTCTCTTTCTATCATTATCATGGAATGTAATGTCATGATTCATATTATGAGTTTGGTGGCGCCAATGAAAGCAACACCCACTTTTTCTATGGAACCTTTGTGATAATATTGCCTTAAGGGCTCAGGATATAGATCGACTTTGATCATATGATCATAAGTTTTTTATTAGCAGACTATCTAATTATCAGTCACGTTCCAATATTTGCACTACCACGCAAATGATAGGATTTGGCACTATTCAACAAGTCCACATTTATTACTAATACTGTGTGTAGATGCAACTTATGTCTGCATTGAAAAACGTATCTGAACATCGAATAAAAAATAATTTAAGACACAAAGACCTAAAGTAATAAAAGACAATTATGTCAACACTTAGTCGGCAAGGAAGTGGCAACCGTATTCCGCAAATTGAAGAGATGAGTTCTTGGGAAAAAAAGTGACCATCTTGATATGAACAAGAGCTGTAGTTAATACTCGATGATCAGCCAATTGGTCTACTTGTGAGTTGAGCTTGATTAAATAAAGCAACTGTAGATTTGGAACGTAAGTAGAAGATCAAGTTCCCCATCTACAAAACAAGTCATTCTGAATAGTCGGTGAAATTTGACTCGGCGAGCCTGACCAAATACGTACTCTTGGGGTCACGTTGAAATCCCAATGTATATGCACCTATAAATAGATGCCAAACTTTTGGTGTTTAAAAACATCGCTCACAACCCCTTTCACGAGTTCTCTTCTCCATTGAAGCTCTGAACTTCCACTTGTTAGCACTACGTTTCAAAGCTACCATGTTGTCCAGAGCTACCAGTTTGTCCAGATAGTATGACCTATGGTGCTTTTCGAACTGCTTTCTTTTCTTTATTACTATCAAAATGCTACATTGAGTTCGTAGTTTAAGTAAGAGTAAACCGCAAAATACATCCATGTGATTTGCAATTTTTGAGACCTTAAATCCCTGTCAGAAATTAACTCGATGAATAATAATAATAATAATAATAATAATAATAATAATAATAATAATAATAATAATAATAATAATAATAATAATAAAGTGCAAAATACATCCCTCTTATAAATAAAATAGTAAACTGCAAAATACATCCCTCTTATGAGTAAAAAGAAAAGAAATAGCCCTCCATTAGACTCCCGTTAGCAGTTAACGAAAATATATTTGCACCGTTTGTCATTAGAGATGTATGACGGTAAATGTTTGACTAACGAAGGATGTAAGGTACCAATAGTTTCTGACAAGGATGTAAGGTCTCAAAAATTGCAAACCACAGGGATGTATTTTGCAGTTTACTCTTTGAATATTAAGGAAACTTTACCCGCATTTTTTTTTCCAAAGGTAAAATAGATAAAATAATATAAAAAGTATTTGCAAACAAAGACTAAGAAATGAATTGCTGAGAAAAACCCCTAAACAAACCATCTCTTGTCTAGAACAAAAAAAAAATGCAAATTTGGACAACCCCTGATTCTTAACACAAAATTGCAAAGATATAAACTACTAATCATGACAACAACCAATATGACCATCAATATGACCTAACAAGGAACAATACTATCCTGAACGTGATAGCAATCTTCAACATGATGCCCATCAAACTTATATCTATAAAACAAACAACAATGCTCCTCATTACTCTTGATGTCTTCTAGCATACCACAGAATCCCCAAGGAGTCATCATTACTTCTATTACAGTCTTTGAACAGGATAAAAGCCAAGTAAATAATCACCCATAAGCCACGATAGGGAAAAAGTTTCATAGAATTATCCAAACTACACTGCCTCATTAAAAAACCTCCTTTTGTAAAACCTAGTGGGATAAAACCAATAAGAGGAAAAAGAGTGCAGATAAAGCAAGGATAAACAATGAAGCACGCCAATAAATCAAAGGCATATCATCATGAAAGTCAGCCAGTCTATTAAATAAGACATAACCAAGAATAACAGTATAAATAATCCCAAAAGATCTGGTGCAGGTGGGCAAGACAGATTTACACTTCATGACACTTTGCAAATAAGTCTTGCAACTAAAGATACAACAAGAAAGGACAATACACCAAATGACTGAAAACAATAAAGGATGTGGACCATTTGTAGGACTAAAAAGGAGACCTTACCCATGCAAAAATGCACATCTTTCAGCTCTCTCTAGATGGGCCAAGGCGCCAATAGTCCTAGTCATCATCCAAATCATATTGCCATCAATCTAAACCCCATAACTACTAATAACAGATAACAATAAAATCCTAAACAACATAGGTCAAACTCAAACTGACCCAAGAAGACCCATAACACAAACAGTCCGTAAGAAGGAATAGGCAAGACCAATGAACAAGCTCAATACCAAACGTAGTTCTAAAAATCAAGGAAAACCCCATATTCATGATATGCACCGAAGAATTCTTGCAGGATACCACAACTTGTTCAACGCACCAGTAAAAGGGAAACCATAAAGGCATACAGTTAAACCTATAGAAAGCATAAAACTTAACCTCATACCAACAAATAATTGGCCACTCATTCAGGCACACATTATAGTTAGTAGAAATCAAGTTCCAAGAATTGTAGTTAACTATATGCATATTAGCCATCCAACTAAGCACAACCCCAAACCAGCTTGTTGATATAAATAATGCATAAAAACGTTATTTATATTTTTCGATATCTCTATGTTTTGATGATCACAAAATCTAAAAACATTAAACGTAAGATTACTACGTAAACAAGTATTAAGTTGGTTTATATTATTTTATCCAACTAAATCACTTAAGGTAAGAAAAATACATCCCTCTTATGAGTAAAAAGAAAAGAAATAGCCCTCCATTAGACTCCCGTTAGCAGTTAACGAAAATATATTTGCACCGTTTGTCATTAGAGATGTATGACGGTAAATGTTTGACTAACGAAGGATATAAGGTACCAATAGTTTCTGACAAGGATGTAAGGTCTCAAAAATTGCAAACCACAGGGATGTATTTTGCAGTTTACTCTTTGAATATTAAGGAAACTTTACCCGCATTTTTTTTTCCAAAGGTAAAATAGATAAAATAATATAAAAAGTATTTGCAAACAAAGACTAAGAAATGAATTGCTGAGAAAAACCCCTAAACAAACCATCTCTTGTCTAGAAAAAAAAAAATGCAAATTTGGACAACCCCTGATTCTTAACACAAAATTGCAAAGATATAAACTACTAATCATGACAACAACCAATATGACCATCAATATGACCTAACAAGGAACAATACTATCCTGAACGTGATAGCAATCTTCAACATGATGCCCATCAAACTTATATCTATAAAACAAACAACAATGCTCCTCATTACTCTTGATGTATTCTAGCATACCATAGAATCCCCAAGGAGTCATCATTACTTCTATTACAGTCTTTGAACAGGATAAAAGCCAAGTAAATAATCACCCATAAGCCCCGATGGGGAAAAGTTTCATAGAATTATCCAAACTACACTGCCTCATTAAAAAACCTCCTTTTGTAAAACCTAGTGGGATAAAACCAATAAGAGGAAAAAGAGTGCAGATAAAGCAAGGATAAACAATGAAGCACGCCAATAAATCAAAGGCATATCATCATGAAAGTCAGCCAGTCTATTAAATAAGACATAACCAAGAATAACAGTTTAACTAATCCCAAAAGATCTGGTGCAGGTGGGCAAGACAGATTTATACTTCATGACACTTTGCAAATAAGTCTTGCAACTAAAGATACAACAAGAAAGGACAATACTCCAAATCACTTTAAACAATAAAGGATGTGGACCATTTGTAGGACTAAAAAGGAGACCTTACCCATGCAAAAATGCACATCTTTCAGCTCTCTCTAGATGGGCCAAAGCGCCAATAGTCCTAGTCATCATCCAAATCATATTGCCATCAATCTAAACCCCATAACTACTAATAACAGATAACAATAAAATCCTAAACAACATAGGTCAAACTCAAACTGACCCAAGAAGACCCATAACACAAACAGTCCGTAAGAAGGAATAGGCAAGACCAATGAACAAGCTCAATACCAAACGTAGTTCTAAAAATCAAGGAAAACCCCATATTCATGATATGCACCGAAGAATTCTTGCAGGATACCACAACTTGTTCAATGCACCAGTAAAAGGGAAACCATAAAGGCATACAGTTTAACCTATAGAAAGCATAAAACTTAACCTCATACCAACAAATAATTGGCCACTCTTTCAGGCACACATTATAGTTAGTAGAAATCAAGTTCCAAGAATTGTAGTTAACTATATGCATATTAGCCATCCAACTAAGCACAACCCCAAACCAGCTTGTTGATATAAATAATGCATAAAAACGTTATTTATATTTTTCGATATCTCTATGTTTTGATGATCACAAAATCTAAAAACATTAAACGTAAGATTACTACGTACACAAGTATTAAGTTGGTTTATATCATTTTATCCAACTAAATCACTTAAGGTATGAATAAACAAGTGCTTAATACATTTCATGATCAAAGGGGTATTTATTTAATTATTACAAAGTTTATTAAATAATATAAACATATTATATATTTTTGAAAAAATATTTTTGGTAATAAAGGAAAAGGTTTAATTCATAATAAATATATAAATTCAAATTTTTAACCAAAATCAGTTAGTTTTTCACCAAATAAACTTTCCCCAGAAAAGACAAAGTTTTCTGGCCGTTACAGGTGGGCGGCACCCTTAATTATAAGGGGCGGCCCCCTTAATTTTAAGAGGGACGGCCTCCATTTAAGGGGGCCGGAACGCTCATGTTGTCAGAAAACTTTGCCTATAAATACAGGTCCATTCCTGCATTTTTTCCTCACCTTTTGCACTAAAATTTTCATATCCAATCCTCTTTAAACATCTTTCTAAACCCTTTGATCATAAGATTATTAATCTTTGTTTCAAGTGATTCAATCCCTCCTCATCCTTCCTCATCCAAAGTGCAAGACAAGAATACTCCTTCAACATCAAGTTTAAGAAGTATTGTAGATTAGTATTGTATATTGTATAAATCATTTGTGAAGTTGTGTTGTGCTTGTAATAAGTAGATCTAGGTGAAGTAGAAGTTGAGTAGAAAAGAAGAAGTAGTGAAGTAGTGAAGTGGTGTGAAGTAGTGAAGAAGTTGTGGTGTATACAAGTAGTGTTGAAGTTGTGAAGTGTTGTGAGATTGGTTCTAGTTAGGATTAGAACCCGACATCTAGCTTTGTGTCATTAAATTGGTGTAAGCAAAAGTCGTGTAAGGTTTCTCCTCCACAAGGGAGTTTGTTGACATAGTGAAGAAAACTCTCGAGTAGGTGACTCGGGGAGTGGAGTAGGAACAATGAAGGTGACCTTGTAGCCGAACCACTATAAATCCTTGTGTTGTGGTTTGATCTTTCTAACTCTATCTTTTCATTACTTATATACTTGTATTATATTTGCTTAGTTAGTTAGTAACAACTTAATAATTGTTCATATAGTGCGAGTATTGAATTCACATAAACTAGAATCGAAGTTTTAAAACAAACTTGTTTTTATAAATTTTAAAACGGACGTAAAACTATTCAACCCCCCTTCTAGTTTTCCACAATTGGTATCAGAGCCACGTTAAACAAGATTTTTAAAATATATTGTATTTTAAACTTGAATCGATCTATGGAATCGGAAAAATATTTAGAAGGGCAATCTATGCAAAGACCACCACTATTTGAAAGTGATGGATTTCTCTATTGGAAAAATCTATTTGAAACTTATGTGAAATCAAAGGATCTAGATCTTTGGCATGTTATTACTAATGGTGATTTTCTTCCTTTACAATATAATCCCGAAACTAAAAAGGATGAACTTGTATCTTTTGAAAAACAAAACGATGATTTGAAAAAGAAACTTGCTAAAAATAATGAGGCTAAAATGGTGATTTACAATGCGTTACCACGCAAAGAATATGAAAGAATTTTTATGTGTAATACCGCAAAAGAAATTTGGAATTCCTTACTAATCACTCACCAAGGTAATAGTCAAGTCAAAGATAATAAAATAGATCTTCTTGTAAAACAATATGAACAATTTACGATTCCGGAAGAGGAATCGATAGATAATTCTTTTGCTAGATTTAACACAATCATCACAAGTCTAAAAGCACTTGATGAGAATGTTTCTAGCAAGAATTTTGTAAGGAAATTTCTTATGGCTCTCCATCCGAAGTGGCGTGCTAAGGTGACGGCTATTGAAGAATCAAAGAACTTATCAACTCTACAACTTGATGAACTAATTGGAAATTTGAAAGTGTATGAATCAATAATAAAGAAAGATTCCGAAATGGTCAAAGGAAAAAGGGAGCAAAGTAAATCAATTGCACTAAAAGCAAAGAAGGATTCTAGTGACGAAGAATACTCAACATCCGAAAGCGATGATGAAGAATATGCTAAGGCGGTGAGAGATTTCAAGAAATTCTTTAAAAGACGAGGAAGATACGTTAGACGACCATATGATGAAAGAAAGACGCCACAAAGAAACAAGGACGATAAGAATGGCAAAAGTGAAAGGATGTGCTTCAAGTGTGGTGATCCAAACCATCTTATTGGAGAATGTCCGAAATTGTCAAGAAGTCAAAATCACAAGGCGTTTGTAGGAGGAGCATGGAGCGATAGTGAAAATGATGAAAAAGAGACAACAAAAGAAGAAAAGTGTCTCATGGCAAAGGCATCAAATAAGGTATGTTCCGAAACCGAATACTATAGTGATGAAAATCTATCTTTAGATGAAAAAGACTTAGATAGCGAATATAGTATATTATGCAAAGTAGGACAAAAAGTCATGGCTAAAAATAAACTACTAAAACAAACTAACAACAAATTAAAAGATGAAATAATTGAATTAAAAATGAAGATACACAACTTAGAAAAAGGTAAAGAAAGTATTATGGAATGTAAAGAGTGTATAGTTGTTAAAAATAAGAATGAACAACTTAAAGAAGAAATTAATAAACTTGAGAAATTTGAGAATAGTAGTAAATCACTCAAGAAACTAATTAGCATTCAATGAGTATCCGGAGATAAAACCGGGTTAGGATATAATTCAACCGGAGTGTCAACTAGTGAAACTAAAAATGTAAAATTTGAAGATGAAACTAGTGAGTTAAAACCTAAACCAAAATACATTCTTTTGAAAGATAGCTTAGTACCTATTGCTAGTGATGAGGAAGTTAAAAGTTTTCGTAAATCATCTTTAAAACCCGAGGCTGAACCTTTTAAACCAAAAATAAGGTCCAAAACTCCACCACCTAGAAAACCAATAAGTTCTCATCCTAGGTCTAAAACTCCTCAACCTAGAGTAAACAAAAATAGACAAAACTTTCACAACAATCATCAAATGTGGAACTTCAATCCTTGGCGAATGTTTCCACCATATATACACCCAAGTCAAATACAAAACATGTTCGGATCAAACAACTTCGGTCAAATGAGACAATGGGGACCAACAAATAAATTCAACATTCTTTGAGTTACTTTGCAATCTACCC
>LBNU01011987.1:60380-85827 GCA_014162995.1 Artemisia annua
AAAAAACAAAAAAAAAAAAAAAAAAAAAAAAAAAAAAAAAAAAAAAAAAAAAAAAAAAAAACAACAAAGTGCCAAAAAGAACAAAAATAAAAAAAAAAAAAAAAAACCCAAAAAAAAAGTACACATAGGAATCTAGAGAGGGTTAGACTAACGGATTCACCCCCGTTTCTATAACCCACCCCTTTATGTATTGGATTTGGTAATCACCAATGCAGGTGATGCGTTAAATTGTGAAATGATATTTGTGAGCTTTTGACCATATTACCTCTAGTTTTAACCGGTGGATAAAAGAACTTTTGTAAATCCACCTCGAGAGACGAACCGACACGTGCGAATAAAAACATGATCCATAAAACCATCGTGCACCAGACTGAAATCCATTAACGCCACCCACTCTCACACACTCACACTTGTAGACCAATTTTCCTCTTTATATTTAAACCTTAAACAAATATCTCAAATCCAATCCAATCCATTTTTCTCTCTCATAATCATCCTCTAATCACACCTCCGATGATCCCTTTCATATTCTCAACTAACCCAGAAATTTGTTATCACAAACTCAAATTTAAAACCCCCTTTTTATTAGCCTTAATTAGCTTTAATTAGATAAAAAGTTATAGCTTTATTAGTTAATTCAAAATTCTGGGATCTGGGTTTTGTTAATTACTTGATTTAACATCTGGGTTTTGTTTATTAGGTGTTTTTACGTTAGTTTAAGGTGTTAAAATTAGTGGTTTTGTTGGGTAAGTTGACTTGTAGATAAGGTGTTTGATA
The DNA here is from genome assembly GCA_014162995.1 of Artemisia annua. NCBI lineage: Eukaryota > Viridiplantae > Streptophyta > Magnoliopsida > Asterales > Asteraceae > Artemisia > Artemisia annua. Next base: position 61,158 of record LBNU01011987.1, read on the forward strand.
AAATTCCTCACTAAGATTTTTTTTGGGTTTTGTTGTTGGAGTTATTTGATCTTCGAAAAGTGGCGAAAATGAGTTTAGGAGTGGCGGAAGATGATTCTGGGACGGAGATTCATCTGCCAGCTGATATTGATTGGGAGATGTTGGATAAGTCTAAGTTTTTCTTCCTAGGTGCAGCCTTGTTTTCGGGTGTTTCGGGTACGTTATACCCGACTGTGGTGTTGAAAACACGGCAACAAGTGGTTGTAAAAGATACACCTTGTTTCAAAATGGCGGTTTCTATATTAAGACATGATGGTTTTAAGGGGTTTTATAGAGGGTTTGGGACGTCGTTAATGGGTACGATTCCTGCTAGAACACTTTACATGGGTGCACTTGAAATGACTAAGAGTAGTGTTGGCTGTGCTACTGTAAACATGGGGTTTTCAGAAGCTAAAGCGGCTGCTATAGCGAATGGGGTAGCTGGTGTAAGTGCAGCTATGGCTGCACAGTTAGTTTGGACTCCTATTGATGTAGTGAGTCAAAGATTAATGGTTCAAGGTGGAAACAATGTTAATTGTTTGAAATATAATGGTGGGATAGACGCCTTTAGGAAAATCATACATACGGATGGGATTCGAGGGTTATATAGAGGGTTTGGGATCTCAATATTAACATATGCACCTTCAAACGCGGTTTGGTGGGCGTCTTATTCCATGGCACATCGCGCCATTTGGGATGGGATTGGTTCTAAATTGACAAAAGATGGAAATGGCGATGGTGGAATTGGCTTTAGGCCGGATTCTAAGGCCGTGGTGGCGGTTCAGGCTGCAAGTGCCGCAATGGCTAGTGGGGTTTCGGCCTTGGTTACAATGCCATTAGATACAATTAAAACAAGGCTTCAAGTTATAGATGGTGAAGGTTGTAATGGTATAAGGCAAACAATAAGGAAACTAATGAATGAAGGTGGATTGAGTGCTTGTTATAGAGGATTGGGGCCAAGATGGGTCTCAATGTCATTTTCTGCAACTACTATGATCACCACCTATGAGTTTCTTAAGAAATTGTCAACCAAAAATCAAGATTCTTATGGTTCACTTCAATGAATTTGACAACTTTGGTTTAGATCTATGTCAATATGTCATGATCAAAATGTTGTCTTCAAACTTATTACAACTTTTTTTAAGCAAGAAAAGTGTGTTATAGAATAAAGAAAATGTTAAGTTTGATGATAACATTGATAATTATGTTGGATTTAATATCTTGATACCACGTGTTTGGTAGTATAGTAATAACAAGTTGTACATATTTAATGTAACTTTCATTTGTTATGATATCTTCAAGACTTCGTTTTTAATTTTCCTATTTGCTTTTTCTTCTTCTGTTTGCTTTTTTTGGTGAATATTCAGTCACACACATATCTGATGAAGATTCGAATTAATAATATTTTAAGTGGCCAAAGTTTGCATTAACATGTAAGAGAAATGATACATGGACCTAAAAATAAACCTAATTGTGGACCTAAAAACACGTGACATCATCCTGATGGTTACAGACAAAGACTCACTTATTTTACAACCCGTCATGATAATGCCACATGCTTTTTGGTCTACAATTAGGTTCACTTTTAGGTCTATGTATCATTTATCGTAGATTAAATACCTGTATACTTATTCAAAAGATAAATGAAGAATTGTGGTTAATGTCCTTATCTAATCCTACTATTTTACTTATGATTTTTGAGCGTTAGATTTTAAAAAAGATTCCAAACAAATGATCATAAAATCTCAATATCTTACTTTGCTCAATCTGCAAAATTATAGGTCAAACTTTTATAGAATCTAATATCAAGAGATTAATATTCTTAACACTTTATAATCATAATTTATGTCAGCATTATATTAAAAATTCATACAATTTTATGTTAAACAATATATAATTTATAAATTTGCATACTATAACAACGACTAGCAAAAAATAACATTATAATAAGATCTTAAGATCTCAATCCTATTCTATGAACTTGATCTTACAAAGATATAAATAATTTTATTTAAAATCCCGATCTTAAAAACTGAAACCGTTGTTAACTAAACTAATAGTTACACAATGGCATGACAATATTTTGAGTTAAAATCCTGGCATAAAGATCTAAATTTTTTGTAATGTTAAATAAAGTTCCGTGTCTTTAAACAAAAAAGTACAACGTATCAACATCTAGCGTCGATTGTGATGTTCTAGCGTCGATTGTGATGTTGCTAGTTTTATATTTGATGAATTGTTAATTCTTTTGTTCGTTCCAGTATAATAGATACTTTATTTGTTTATAGAAACTCTAAGCAATGGTATCTAATTGAAATCTAAAGATAGTTATTTTGACAAATCAAAGATGACCGTTTTGCTTTTGTCTGTTACATAAAGCTAGCATATCAATATTTTTGGGCTATTCAAAGTGTATCAATATAACTATTAACATCAGAATCCATCACCAACACCCATATGATTAGTCCAACCCATATTTTTGGAATTACTTACATATATTTGAAAAAATATGCTTTCAAAATGGTTCGTGTTACATCATTTTGGTTCATGTAATCAAATCAAAACAAAGCACAAGGTCAGTAAGATGACGTCCACGTACCAAATAGGTGTCCAAAACATCGCCAACAAGGATATAATTTGCCCTCAAGTCTAGGAACAAAATTTAGCCACATGTCTTGCATAGACATCAGCAGTCATGTGCTTTCGAAGCATGAGAATTTTTTTAAATCGTCAATGACATATATGGCCTTTTGATCAACCTCAAACAACAACCTCTTACTTCCTACAAGTTAAATGATGTAGTGGTGATGGTGATACATTTTGACAAATAAATTTTCATACCTCATTCCTTGGATATTTGATTTTGGAATTGATTGCCGAATGATTATATTAGAGGCAGTTTAATCTTACCTAGCTTTCATTTAAAAACATCAACGGACCTATCTTCACATCGAAAAAAAAGTGTGGCAGAAGTGCTTAACTTAGGTCAAAAATTCTAGACCACATAAGTTTAAAGAGATGGAAGGTTACCGTTTATATATGCAACGTTTTCCAGTCTTGTCAAGGTATAAAGAATCCATAAATTGAGTGATCATCCACACAAAAATCACATTACCAAGGAGCACTACCCATCGTGTATTAAATTTTTCAAGAAACCAACAAGAAAGTCGTTTTTGCACCATTACTTTTTTTTTTGGAACTAATTTTGCACCATTACTTTGCCACTCATAATCCCACTCTGCCACTCATAATACTTAATCTTGTCGCTCAAAACATAAGCTCCCTAAACCTTTATACTCAACTAAAAACACGAACGCAGATATTTCACAACCATGTAAATCAAATGTAGCAAACGTTGATGATATAACAACAATCAAAACTTATATGATAATCACAACACAAAACATTAACAAAGTGGGTGTTTGTTTAAGCTTATTTATTGGGTTATGAGCTTATCCGCTTTCATAGGCCCCATTCTTTTTGGCTTATTTTGAGACTTACGGACTTGTATAACTTGTGTCATAACAAACTTTAAATAATCCAACACAAGTTTCAAAATGAGCAGAAAAAATGAACAATGAGCAGAAAAAATGAACTTATGAAATATAAGCCGAAAACAAATAAGCGTGCAGAAATAAGCTTAAACAATCAAATATTAGAGCATTCCGTTAACAACTAATGAATTTCAACTACTTGGGTGTTTGGATCAGCTTGTTTAGCCGGCTTATGGGCTTATTTGACTTTGCAAAAGCTGATAAGCTCACTTATTGAAGCTTATGACCTTATCAACTTCACCTTATTGGTTTAAGCCAATAAGCTAAAGTTAATAAGCTCTAAAAAGTGAGCTTATCGGCTTTTGCAAAATCAAATAAGCCCATAAGCCAGCTAATAAGCTAATCCAAACGCCCTACAAGATCATAGCCAACACAACTCGAGTTCCATTATCTCGAAAAATTCCGTTACAAAGAAATTAACTAAACTTGTAAGATGAAGCAAATGAAAAAAAACAGGGCTGTGTTTGAGATGGCTCTCCATTTTAAAAATTACTATCCCATAATACAGCCGAGATAGGATCTGCACGAACTTCAAGAAAGAGTTGCACAATTCCCCTTGAAGCTTTAATAATCCCATCAAGATGATATTATAAAGGAAGCTAGTATAAGCCACTAAATTCTTAGTTTTAATCACATTGAAAGTTTGCCTATTCATCGATGTGGGACAAACTTAACCCCTTTACTTCTCATTTCAAACACTTCACTTTGAAACTTGGCACCATCTCTAATTTGGGCAGTTAGTATATCTCAGAAGATTTAACAATGTAACTCGATAATATGTTAACGAATCTGCAAATCTGTGATTCATTTGTTAACTTTCCAACAAGTAGTACGTACCACTTGTGTGAAGATACTGTGTAACAAACACATTTGATGTTATCATGTTAACTAAAGATCCGAATGAGCAAAATAAGGCGGCAAACCACTTGCCGTAATCATTCTTTTTAACGACATTTATGTTAACTACTTACCGTAACCATACTAGAAAGTCAAGAACTTAAAATGAACCATGTTTGTTATATTAGTCTTTTAAAACATGACAAGCTTACTTTTGTGAGTATAATTGGGACAGTTAATTTAATTTTAGAACTTATATACTTCACTCTTTTCATAGGAATCTCATAAAGTTACTATGGACCATTACCACACTCAAATCTTGTTCACTATGAACATTAATTATTAGTGCCTTGATTTGAGTTATAGAGTGTCAATGGATGTTCACTTAGAAAATAACTGAACTGTCGAATTGGACAGTTACGGATTAGACTATATGGCGAAAACGAAGACGTACCTGGGTGATCTAATTCTTTGTAATAGGTTATAACATGAATGTTTGTTTTGTAGTTATTGAAGAGAGCAAATTAGGGATTGTAGGGAAGATGGTTTCTACAATATGATGATTTTTAAGATTAGAGGGTATACGGGTAATTTTTTTTAACAACTCTTTTGAAGGTATTTGTTTGAAGCTAAAAGCTCACGGCTCTTTTTGAAAAAAGCTTATTTTTAAAGCTAAAAGCTCACGGCTCTTAAAAAGCTCCAAAAAATTCTTGCCATATTAGTAATGCTTTAAGCACTGTGATCTTATTTTAAGCACCGCCGTATTGTATTCAGTATTTAGTATTCAGTTTTAAGCACTGTAATGCATCAGAACAGTTGTGCTTCTTAACCACCCCTTCTTTAGCTGTTTAATCTCTGTTTATTCTGATTAACTGTAAAAGAGTTGTCAAATCTGAATCTTAAAATCTAAGGTGCCGTTTGGTTTGTAGATGGGTTTAGATTAAAATTTGGATTTGAATGTAAAGTTGTGGATTATGATTTGGATTAAGAGAGAGAAAAAATATATAAATGAATTATTATAGAATTTTGTTTGAATATAAAATAATAAATATATCTTTTATATAATAAAACAAAACCCCAAGTGGGGACTTTTCCATTTCAAAAAAACTAAACCATACCTTATTTAGTAATAATATTATTTAGAAAAAAAAGATTATTTTCTTATTAGATAATATTTTATATTTATCCATAACACAAGTAGAAGATAAATACAAAAAATATAGATAAGATGCAATTAACAATAGGATTAAAATTTTTAAATAATTATCTTTAATAATAAAAAACTATAATTAAATATCATAAATCAAACAAAACAAAGATTAAATTGTTTGTTTTTTAATAAATAAAAATATATGATTCAAAAAATTTTAAAAAAACCCCGCGCGTGCGCGGGCATTATAACTAGTATATTAAAAAATAAAGATGCTAGTTACAAAGGTGACAGGGGCCACTTACTTGCAAAAAAGACAAAACAAATTGTCAGGAAACTTATTACTTTGTCAGTAAACCATATAGGGAAGGTGGTTTTTCTGCAATCCTTTATGTTTGGGCTGCATGCACTATTTAAAAACTGAATATCTCAACCAAACAAAGTAAAAAACAAAAGTTTTTTACTTTGGTACCTAATCCTAATGCTTAATACATCAAACCAAACGGCTCCTAAGAACACCTGTCAAAATTAGTAAGCTAGCCTCTTTTAGATAGTTGTTCATTGAATAATAGTAATAATCTTATCAAAACGTATGCAATCTGTTCAATAATCCCCATTTTCCTAACAAATGGACCATGGACACACATCCAATAACAGAACCAGCTTAGATCAAAAGGGTTAGCAGAGACCATTCTATAGAAAATTCCAAAGAAAAAAAAAATAGAACTCCAAAAACCAGCAATCATAGGACAGATTGTAGCAACATCAATAACAAAAGTAAAAGTCAACAAACCACATTACTAATACTCTCATAACATCACATTAATTATTCATAAAAACATTATCCACCACAAACACAATTCCTCAAGCAACCTGAACTTGGATCAATTTGGGCTTCTTAGGCTCGGGTGGAGGCAGCTTCTCAACAGTAACAGTCAACACTCCGTCTTGACAAACAGCCGAAATCTTCTCAACATTCGCATTCTCAGGCAAAGAAAACTTCCTCATAAACTTACCAATCCTTCTCTCCATTCGAACATACTTCACTCCTTCCTTTTCTTCCTCTTCCCGTTTCCTCTCTCCGCTTATAACCAACACATTGTCGTCTTCGACTTGAACCTTGATATCACCTGATTTCAATCCAGGCATGTCCACAATGAAGACGTATGCGTTTGGATATTCCTTCACGTCGGCTGTTGTCGCTGCCATTGCTCTTGCATCGCGAACGTAAGCTTGTGTTGGTTCGGATTTGGCTGACTTGTTGGTGGCTTCGTCGAGGATGTGATGAAGGTTGTGAAGGAGCAAAGGTGAGTCTAAGCCCATGAAGATGTCCATTTTTTGATTGTTAATTGGTTTGATGGAATTCGAAAGTGATTGAAGATTCTTTGAATTAGCTAACTTGGTTGTTTTTCAATTGCGATGTGAGTGGATTTGGCGTTTTGAGGGTGGTTTATTTATAGGGTAGAAGAAGATGTTTCTGGAAAGAATTGGAGAAGGAAAATTGGGAGGTTCTAGTAGTTTCGGTTAACGTCGGGAAGATTTGAGACAAGATTTAATCTAAAAGATATTTTTGGTGTAGAATTATCAGTTCTCGAGTTTCATTTTTATTATTTTACGGAGTATATGTTACGGAGTAATAAAATAAAATTAGAGAATTCTTTTCTTTTTCTTTTTTTAAACGGTAAATAATAATTTTACAATATACAAACCATAAACTATCTCATATGTTTTAATCAAGACTTGAACTCACAACTATATGTTGACAAACTTCTCACACAAATAAGGGTACCATTAGAACACAAACCCTTTGACAAACTTCTCACACAAATAAGAGACAAATATTAGCTATTTATTTTCTATTAAAAAAATAATTAAAATTTAAATAAAAATTTCAATTCGTCTATATTTTTAGAATTTAAATATCTAATGAATCGCTAGTCGTTAGACAAAAAAATTATACAGTCACTAGAAGGATTTAATTATCTTTCTTAGACGGTTACTTTAATATACTTTACACAATTTTTTTTTTTTTTTTTTTTCCTTAAGGTAAATTCACTAAGAAAGAAAGCCACAAGAGGCAAGAGTACAAAGAACAAACAAACTAAATGGCATTAGACAGATTTCCAAGCTCATTACAAAAATAACTGACAAACAATGCATCCTACAAGAGAAAACTATCCAACTATATAGCCAACAATACTCTGAATACATCAACTTGGACACTGAAATCAATCAGCATCACTGTGAAACATCACCATACTCAGAACTACATAGCAGACACATTCCTATAGGAAGCAATATACAATAATATCAAATTCGCATGGACATGTCAAATGTGATTACACTAATATCAAAGTTCGAACACAAAACATATGTACTAAATTTACGTAAGTGTTTGTCTATAAATCAAATATTCTTCTTGATTTTTGCAATGAAACACGCACATTCATCGATTTTCAACAATATATCACGCATTGTATTCGAGTTATAGATGGAAAGTAACAATTCAAAATATAATGTGTTATATATAGTTGGAAAGTTATTAATATCTAGTTAAAAAGAAAAGAAAATGGTGAACCTTTTAAAATATTGTAGAAAAAGTTATGTTTATTTTGTTACATGTTTAGATATTCGAATTTTCAAATTAGTATTTAATGTCATGTGATTTCTCATGCAAGTTTAAACAACGAAAAACAAACGAAGAAAAAAAGCCCAAAAGTATATTAAAAAAAGGACAAAAAAATGATTGTCGAAAATATCAAAGTTCCGGTTTATTGAAAAATAAATAAATGCTCGTCACGATAGTTTAATTTTTTGGCTTAATGATTAACGATTTTAAGAATTATTAATTTTTGAAGAGAAGTCGGTGAAAGTGGGCTTCTTATCTAGGAGAGCTAGGAGTCACAAGGACGGAGCCAAAAATCTTTATTAAGGGGGGCTCAAAAAAATTTTTTTTTTCTTTCTCACGGTAACAAAGAATTCTTTAGTTTAGAAGCTAGATTAAAATTTGAAACGTTCGACATTCGGGTTCAATCACTGGCGGACATACAATCAAATCTAACGTTGTTCTCTTATTTAAAATTATGTTTCCGCTAGGATTGAAAAGAATAGATCATATTTGTAAATTTGTTTTTTTCTTTTTCTTTTAAATCATGTGTTTATTGTTGGAAAAATTGCACATAAACCTCACAATAAAATCATTTTACTGTAATCAAAGCATCTTACGGAGTATTTAATTTGCGTCATTGGTTTCATGCGTAAACAAAATACAAACGGGGCCGGGTTTGCGAGGAATGGTTGATACCATCCCCATTCCCGAAGTTCAATAGTTATTTCCATCCCCGTCCCCATATAAACCCATCGGGGGTCAAAGTTAAGGCCCCATCCCCCGTCCCCGATGGGGAACGGGGATCCCCAATGTGGAATCGGGGATTTTTTCCCGTTACAAAGTTGACATATTTAATATATTTCTGATGGCGCAACTGTACTAACATCTAACAAAATTCATTCATTAGAGTAAATCCAAACATTCGACACAAACATAACAAAAAGTACAACGTATCATAAGTACAAAACAAAAGTATGACTATAACTGGGGAAAAAAACTAAAAATAAACCAAAGTATGACTACAACTTTTTTTCTAAAATTCTGGAAGATTATTTTATAAGAGGATATTAACTATTAATTGATAAGATTTCAATAATTATGTACATATATATAATTGTATTTATAAAGAAAATATATTTGGGGACGGGTTCGGGGACCCGAGGGTATTATCATCCCCGCCTTCATATCCACTTTTTATTATCGGGGATTCCCCATCCCCATCCCCATACCCAATCAACTCGAGAATTCCCCGGTATAATCGGGGCCGGGTATCGATTCTCCGTCGGATTCAGATTTTTTTGCCAATATATTAAAAAGTGAAGTACCCTAACCTAACCAATAGTTAACAACCCACGTGACAACTATATACACTATGTCACCAAAAAGAAAAAAAGAATCTGACACACCATAACCCTTCAACCTCCTTTTATGCAAAAGATTATCTTTTATATCAGGGTTAATTCTACATATAGGTAACGAACTTTCATAAATTTCCAATGTTAGGTAATTTACTATCAAAAATACTATGTTAGGTAATGAAACTTTAATCTTTGTTCAATGTTAGGTAATATTGGGTATTTTTGCAACTTGTGACCTGCTAAACCGGTAAGTTGAGGGGTATATTCGTCCATCCATGTATCTTTCCCACCTTCCCACCCACCATTACCAATGCAGTCACACACTCTTTTCTTCTTTCTTCTTTCAACCAAACTCAGCCAATCAATAAGAACAAGGAATCGTCCCTTGTAAGTTAGCTTAATCCGAACAACAAAGCACACACGATTGTGGTTTCTATCTTGTGTAACCGAAAGGAGATTTAATCTTTGTTACTCAAATCAATCACCAATTTATATTACAATAATTCCATACCACAAAAATTATATTAAATCCTCAAATCCCCAACCAATGCTTTTAAAAATCCACTTCCACTGCTACAAATATAAATCATAACCAGTTTCAAAATCTCAACCAAAAACTTTTGGTAAATCAAAACTGAAATTTGTATCTAAGTGGGTTCGGGTTAGATAAAAAGTCAAGCTCATATGGGTCGGGTCGATACCCACCTGCAACCACCATCTTCACAAAGTGGGTTCGGGTTAGACAAACTTTTAGCGATATTGATGTTTGAAACTTTTAGCGAGAAATGAGAATCTTGATTTGAGAAATGAAAAGGAAATTTAAGTTAGATTTGGAGAAGTTGTTTAAATCTAACCCAATACCAACCGGTTGTTCTTTTCTTCTTTAGTGTTTTTATTGACTTTTATGTGGGTTAAAAAGAGAAATATATGTGAAGAATTCCAGCGTGTGGTTTCTTTGTTGTATTTATGATTTTTGTTTGTTTGGTAAATACTAATTTATGGTTGTTTAATTTTGGAATGGATATAGTTAGAAATAGTGGTTATTGATTGTGGTAGTTAATGGGTTTTGTTGTGGTCACTGGTGATGAAGAGAGGAAGAAGAAAAGAGATAGGGTGGATGTTGAAGATAAAGGAGGTTGAAGATGAGGGTGTTTTTGTCATTTTACTGGTTTATACATTCATTTGATAGTCAAAACGGTCATATTACCTAACATTGAACAAAGATTAAAGTTTCATTACCTAACTTAGTATTTTTGAGAGTAAAATACCTAACATTGAAAATTTTGGAAAGTTCGTTACCTAACAGTAGAATTAACCCTTTATATCATCTTCTTTGATGTTTATTTCCGATCAATTATCCGGTGATTTATTATTATTATTATTATTATTATTATTATTATTATTATTATTATTATTATTATTATTATTATTATTATTATTATTATTATTACATCCTTCTTTTATTTAAGTCTAAGGTGATTCGGTGGTCCTGCATATTTCAAAGTATCAAAGGTAGGTCCTAATTCCTAAAATTCATGTATACAAGGTGGACTAGTCGGCCGGTTGGGGGTGGCCCAGCATCCGCCAGCCCCCCCACTGGCTCCGTCCCTGCTAGGAGACATATCATTTGTTTGTTAATTCAAAGTCAAATTATCATTTCACAAATAACACACCAATAACTAAAACATTATCCAAACAAAAATCCAATAACATGTTATTGATATCACTTGTGGGTCTCCCCACCCCCTTTCTTTATTAAAACAATCAAATTTTATTAAACTTAAATTAAAATTATAATACATAAAATAAAATACGACAACTTGAAAAACTAAAAAGTATAATGCATAAATAGACTACGTTTCGCCTTGTTGTCGTTATAGCTGTCGTTGCTAAAGATGATCCACAAGATCATGACGAAGGTTGGCATGCGCGTATTTGTCACGTAGTTCCTTTCGGTTCTTTCTATTTACGTCGCATCGTTCGATGCATGTACGTTGCATATTGAGGGTGGGGCTGACATATATCTCTTTAAATTCACTTATTTGAAAATATTGATCTTTAAGTATCATGTTATGCAATATAATGAAAAAATAAATAATATACATTTTGCTCACCTGGTAAGCATTTGCAGGTTGTATTATAATACCTCAACGACTTTCAAAAACACTAAAAGCCCGTTTCACATATTTCTTTGCACTTTCGTGAGCATTCCTAAAACTTAAATCGGCTTGGAACTGGGCAAGTAGTCCAAGTGACATAAATACTGTCTGCTTTACCAATCACCGTATTTATTTAGTTATATGTCTAATAAAAATTTATTTTGTTAAATATCTTATAAAAAGAAGATTATAATCAAATAATAATAATAATAATAATAATAATAATAAAAAGCTAAAGGAGTGGGGGCCAGCTAATATCGCGGCTTGCTACTAATTTCTTGTAACTCCTATAAGTTTATGATAAAGTGATATTTATATAACAGCAATAATAATAATAAAATCAAAATTGTGATATGAAAGAGAAAGTTTATAGTATATGTGTTTCATCTTGACTCGATTTAAAACTTTTGACATTCAAAAACATGCTTCTCCGCATACACACCTTCACGAAATAAACCGAAGTTACTAGAACTTCCTGGTTCACCTTTTCCAGTTCTTTCTAGGAATATCTTCCCCACCCTATATATCCCCCCTTCAAAATACTCCATTCATTCATCTTGCAATCACAAAAAAATCCGACTGATTCAAAAATCTTCAATCACTTTCGAATTCCATCAAACCAACAATAAAAAAAATGGACATCTTCATGGGGTTAGACTCACCTTTGCTCCTTCACAACCTTCATCACATCCTCGACGAAGCCACCAACAAGTCAACCAAATCCGAACCAACACAAACTTACGTTCGCGACGCAAGAGCAATGGCGGCAACACCAGCAGACGTGAAGGAATATCCAAACGCATACGTCTTCATTGTGGACATGCCTGGGTTGAAATCAGGTGATATCAAGGTTCAAGTTGAAGACGACAATGTGTTGGTGATAAGTGGAGAGAGGAAACGAGAAGAGGAAGAAAAGGAAGGAGTGAAGTATGTGAGAATGGAGAGAAGGATTGGTAAGTTTATGAGGAAGTTTTCTTTGCCTGAAAATGCGAATATTGACAAGATTTCGGCTGTTTGTCAAGACGGAGTGTTGACTGTTACCGTTGAGAAGCTGCCTCCACCCGAGCCTAAGAAGCCCAAGTTGGTTCAAGTTCAGGTTGCTTGAGGGAATTAGGATTGAGTTGGAATGTGTTTGTGGTGGTTAATGTTTTTATGAATAATTAGTGTGGTGTTACGAGAGTATGAGTAATGCGGTTTGTTTTTTGTAACAGAGTAATGTGGTTTGTTGACTTGCTTTGTTTACTCTGTTTTGTAATGCTGCTATTATGATCATATCTACTTTTGGTGGTTTTTGTTTCAAGTAAAATGTGTTGTCGTGATCCAAAACGTTCAAAACTGTTTACCAAGCATGCTAATATTCCCTGAAAGTTCGTTCCCCATTAATTTCATTTACTATGTCTTGTTGCCAAAAAAAAAAAAAAAAAAAAAAAAGTTCTAGATTAGCAGGGTCCTGATTCTCTTTTAGAATACCCGACCAAATTGTGTTCCTTTGTCAGAGTAATTGTTACGACCAAAGATCACGAACGTTTGGTGCCAAATTAATTCTTTAAATACTTTAAATGAGAATTGATTTGCATACTCTTTAAATTGATTGACGCTTTAATTTAGAGTGTCTTGACATTTATACCGGTGAAATTGTGTAAAAGTGATATGAGGATAAATGTCAAAACGCTCTAAATTATTTTAGAGTGTGTCAATCAATTAAGGGAGTGTGTAAATCACCTCCCTCGCTTATTATGTTTTGCATTTTCATAACGCTTTTAACGACTATGTTATCGTACCCGTTGACACGGATTGTAAAACATTCATCTTCTATTTGAAATAAAGTTTTATTTAAAACAACTGATCTAATAAGAACCGGCTCATAAAATTTTACTGTAACTTGAAAAACACTAATCAATTACAGTGATTTTCTGTCTTATAATGCAATCACTAATTTTTAAGTTTATAATTTTCAAAAGAGTAAGATACAACATTCGTCACTGAACTTGTACCAAAATATCATACTAAGTCTAACAAAAAAAAATTCATCACGCAAGGTCTCAATTTCATGTTTTTAATCATCTAACATCCCTTTAACCGTTGTCACTTAGTAAACTACCATCCGTTTTGGTCTGACATAATAAACATTTATCTTTTTTGACTTCAACTTTAGTTAACATTAACCGAACAAAACCCTTACGTAACGTGATACCCTGTTGAATATACTTGACAACTTTATTTATACCTCCCCCTAAATCTGCCACCATTTCCATACATCTTAAATAAAACCTACTACCATCCCACAAACCTTTAAGAAACTTAATTGGGTGATGAAAAATTGAATAAACCTAATCCCACTAATAAATTACTTTCACCCAAACAACATTTGTTGCAGCTTCAAGAAAGTCTAATTTTGTAAAGTTTTGAATGTATCAAAATCATTATCATGTAGCCCGATTTAGCCTAGCAAATAGGTTTGTTGATGTTTTCCCTAATTTTTTTTACCCAAATTGGCATAAAATATTAATTGTTTATTATTTTATTATTATTTTTTTTTAGATTCCATCTTAGGGTTGTATTTGTGTTTGTTAATTGTTGCAGTTCTAATGGATAGCCAAAAACATGTGGTATTCAAAATAAACATACATAGTTTATTTGGATTTACTCCACTAAGGTATGAACAAGGCACGATTATGGAAGTTAAGTCGTGTACAACTGAGAGGATTATGTTTTGTCCAATGTTAGGTTTTTCTTTTGCTAAGGTTAAGAGAAATATATGGGCTTTGTTTTATTGTATACCTGGACAGTCATTAGAAAAGGGTTTGAAGTTAATTGACAGTGATCATGATGTTCAAACAATGTTTGACATGGCTGGCATGGTTTAGTTTAATTGTTTGTTGCACATGAGCTACATAAGTTAGTAGATTATTACTTTTAGAACTTATCTTTAGAGGAGTCTGATGACGAGGTTGTGGGTTAGGCTGAGGAAGATGATATGTTAGCTTACTTAAAGTCACCACCTCTTTTCAATATTTTTGAATGAAAGGTATGTGATCAAGTTGTGAAAGGGAATGTGGCTGATACAAATGTGGTTAAATAGAAATTTTTTGATAAAGGAAAGCTAATAATAATTAAAGATAAGACTGTTCTAACTAATAAAAGAAATGGTGTTTCCTGGGGTAGAGAGGTTGTTAAAGGAAGAGCCAGTGTACTAGGTCTTAGATTAGATAAAGACAATGTCAAAAAAGCTAAAATTAGAGTTGCATCCAATATTAAGAAACCTAGAAGCAAGATTAAAGTAAGATGATGCATAATTGTACTAAAAGCGATAACATTTGGGATCTGCATTATGTTCATGAAGCATTTGGGCAAGTGTTCATGGTTAGGTAAAATATACATCATCTTTCCATTTGGTTAATGCATTGCACATATCTTGAAATTTTGCATAGCATTGCCTTTTGCCATCATCTTTCCATTTGGTTATTGCATTGTACATATATTGAAATTTTGCATAGCATTGCCTTTTGCCTTTAGGTTAATGCATTCCACATCTTTTGTTTTACAAGTTTTGGCATTTGATTACATTTCGTAGGTAAATCTTTTGCAGGTTTTGGCATATGTACATTTACGGTATACATTGCCAATGATTGTGTAGGAGTAATGTGTAGGATGATTTAGTTTAGTTGCACAAATTTTGGGCAAATAATAATTGTTCACAAAACATCAACTAGTTAGATTGACCTTGACTCCTATGTTTCGAGCTAATTTTTGGGCTTGAGCTTAATAAAAGCTTGGCTTGATCGAGTCAAGCTCGATCACGAGCTCGAGTTGCTTGATAAAAGCTTGACTTGATTGCATCCCTAAAAGCTACTAATGAGGTCATCATAACCCAGACACCTAAATTCGATTAAGAAGAATTGTACATTTGAAAGTGCGAATCATTCAGGTGGTTTACAAGGTATTAAAAATGTATAGCTTTTGAATACCGTAATTCATATAAGAAGTTGCACATTTTGTTAAGCAATACCATATAAAGATATACTAATCATATATTTGTACGCACTAATGTACACTAATCTATTTTTACACATTATTTAATATTGTGACGAATTTTACACAACATTTATTGACTAGCAAGTACCTTTCACCGTCAATCGTCACAACTGTGTAATACTACTAACTACCGTTTTCGTATAGCCATTGCATCGAGATGCACGGGTACTCTACATATGTATACCATATGTATAAGATATAGTGTATGATAAAGTTATTCGTAAAATCCTCGCTATGCGTAAAGATATTATCACAAAAAAATCAGATAATACTGTTTGTCAAAAGTTTTGATTATAGAGTACCTACTGCTGTAACGCACGGATACCCTGCTAATAGTTTGTTTTATACAAGAGAAAATATATATTCGTAAGCTGTCAGTTTGATGACTTATTGAATTTTTGTATGTGTTTTTAAAACTTTTAAAACTAAGAGTATTAGCAATGACCGGTCAAACTTATTGAAGTTGGTTCGATGTCCGGTTCGGTTTTCATAACATTGGTTTTTTATCCTTGCAAACATGATGCCATTCGAACATGACATCCCTAAATTAAAATTATCAATGGAACTTATCAAGCAAGTAATTATATTATTTGTTATTAATCAGCCTCTACAACAACATGTTTTAGTACTATCCGTCAAGCATGCTGGGTAACATACTTTAGGGTCAGTGTTAACTGGACAACAATACTTTGTACAATCTTTGTCAACTTTACATGCAAGAGGAGGGCATGTCGATGGATCTGGTGGCCAACGACAATTTTGAGGAGTGCAATCTTGCTCAGTTGTCGTAGATCGAGTTTTGAAAAATTGAGTCATGTCACTTTCTCCAAAGACTCCTATAGTAACAAAACAATAGTCAAAAATTGGAAAACATATAACTTACTTCTCATATGTCCATGATATATATTAACTAAAAATTCAATAAAGATAAAATACCTGCAAAAGCTAGCAAAGTGGTGAAAAGCATGAATTGGAATATAGCGATTTTTGCCATGTTTGAGTATTGTGGTCTGAAGTCGTCTTCGATATATATATTACACATACCATGTCATGTTAAAGCTGTATAGTTCAAGCATTTATAGCATGACATAAACATTAAATGTATTAATTAGGTTGTTAGTTGATATTACATATTACTAGTACTATTTTAAGGTTTCTAGTCATTCAATTTTTGAATTCCAAACTACCTATAATGCATCTTTGATTATTTATTTTTCTTGTCTTTTTTCTTTAATTTCTGAAAATAGCTTTTAAGCTTTACAAGTTCTAAACATATGTTTACAATTATTTAATGCACTAATACATCAATTCAACACAAATAATTACTAATATTATTCTTAAATTAGCTCTTCATTCAAGTGTTCAATTAATATATCAGATGGTATATTCTAAGAGTATAACTAAAACCTCCTACTAATCCTCCTACAACAAAATTATATATATTTTCCCTACTCATTTTCTCTCTGCAATAAAGCAGTTAATTCTGAAACTTGTCAGTTTCCTGTGAGTAGGAGGATAAGTAGGAACAATTTGTAAGAGAAAAATAGCATTTTCCATATTCTAATACTCCATATTATTGATTGTTACTTATGCTAGGACAATATATACAGGTGGGGTTTTATTTATTTATTTTATTTTTATTTTTTTTCATTTCAAACGCATCTGGTTGTTTAATTTAGTTGAATGTTGATGTGCTAATATTATGAAGTTAGTGATAACAATTGATTGAAGTTTATAACACTTTAACGGGTCATCAATTTTCTATGACCATATACATTACACATCGAAAGCCTTGCCCTAATGTTTAGAACAAGTACAAACATGACTTTTCATGTTCAAATTAAATATGAGAGGATCTCAATCGTAAAAAGACCTCTCTTGTTCTAATTGAACATAAGAGGATCCCAATCTTAAGTAAAAACATGCAACTGTGTCTCATTTCTTCAACAACAAATATTTTTTTGAAAAAAAGAAAATGAATGGCATGTCTAAAATGCATGACTAAAAATATGTCTAAAAAGAACATGATGACAAGTGGAATAATCAAAAGTGAATGTTTAAAATGAGAAAATGCATGAATGATATGTCAAATTATTAATGGCTAAACATGAGTTTAACCATATATGTCTAAGGGGTGTTTGGTATGGTTGAATGAAAAGACGAGAAAGATAAAGAGAATCACTCAGCGTGTTTGTTTGCAAAAGAGAGTGGAAACAGAGATGAAAATTGCATTCCCATTCAACCATTTTGATTCTTCTCAAAAAGTGAAGAATAGCGGATAATGAAATTTATAAAGAAGCGTTTCTCGTTATTTATTCTTTTGTAAATGAATAGCAACTTAAAAATAAAACGGGCGGGGTCTAGGGAATAAAGCCCACTTGAACGTGTAAGTCACATTCTAAAATAAACTACGCATTTCTTTCAAATCCTATCTAAAAGGATCATCACCATCTTCAGTGGCTTTGCCTTGAATTACATCCTCAACTATAGTCATATAGTATTATATCTCGTTCTATTGAAACTCTTCCTAAAATCATTTATTGCTTAAAACAGAATATGATTTGGTGATCGTTATCATTCGATAATACATTTTCTTAATCAAATATAGTCCTAAATTAAAATTTTACATTATTTGGGTTATAAATTTGTGGAGTCATGACCATGTAAATCTAAATTATGCATAAACTATGCAGTAGACCTATTCTGAAGACATCTTTTATGTATTTGTGTTTTGAAAGAAACCTGTAATATCATTTCAAATACTTTAATTAAAAGTGTGTTTTTGGAGTTTAATTCTTGTTGTCGTACCGATTGGGGCGTATTCTTATTTTAGCATATTTCAACTTCCATCTCTATGTTACCATGATCGTGATTTGAGCATGTTTGTTTCATTTTTATGTTACGACAGTCATTCTCTATATATACCAAACAAAAGAATACATTTTCTAGCCAATTCTAGTACTTCATTCTCTACTTGTATCAAAAGTTGAATACTTTCTCTATTTTTGAAGTCAGTATTCTTTCTTTCCATTATGTGTGACATTTGTACCAAACGTGAGGTCTCTTTATCATTATTCTTTCAAAAATACTAGTAGCAAATATGCATGGCATATATTTTGGTTGGTAATTTGTTTTGAACCATTCATAAACCAATTAAATTAACTTCGCTCTAAATTAAATCCATGGTTTACACACGTGTTTTTTAAACATATTATCCAGTATGTGATCAAGAACTTTATGGTAATTTCCAGACGTTCACAAAAGCCACTAGAACCCCGTCATTTTTCCACACCCCGTTTTTTCTAGAAACTACTTCATAACGCCTATATAAACTCACCACACAATGCTTTATCAATCATCGTGTAATCACAAAAATATCTGATCAATTTCTACTTTCATCCTTCAATTGCTTTCAAAAAAACAATACTAATGGATATCTCAACTTTGTTGGGCTTAGACTCACCTTTGTTCCTTCACAACCTCCACAACATCCTCGACGACACAACCAACAACAAATCAAAAAACTCCGAACCAACACGTGCATACGTTCGCGACGCAAGAGCAATGGTGATACGCCCGTGTTGGATAACTATCGTAGTTTATTTATTATGTTTTATTAGGATAAGTGTTTGAGTTATTGTTTAGGATATGTCTTGAGTCATGTTAGGATAAGTCTTATGTTTATGAGAGTTATCTCATAAACTAGTATTTAAGGTGTGATAATGTTATGAATGAATCAATCAATCAAAGTTTAAGATAAACAAATCTCTAGTTCTTCTCTCTATTTTCTTAAGGAGCCAGCACACGCTTGAAGTGGTGCCTTATCCCGATACAACCCCTAACCGGGTCGTATCAATTGGTGCTTTCATTGAGAGTCCTCATTGAGAGGGCTTACGATTAGGGTTCCAAATTATTTAAAAAAAAAAAAAAAAAAAAAAAAATAAAAAAAAANCTTGAGTATTATTCATGGCATCTGGCGGAAGCGATCGGGACGTGGAATACACACTTTCTAAACTCTTGCAAATGGGTACGGTGGCCGAATATGAGAGTGAGTTTATGGTACTTGCAAATCGAGTAACAAGGATCTCTGAATCTTTACTTACATCGCTTTATATCTCCGGACTTAAACTGACATTACAAATAGAAGTGTTGAGGGCAAGACCTAAAACTTTAGGAGAAGCCTTTTCCTTAGCCTATATAGTCGAGGCTCGTTTTGAGGCAATTGCAGAGAAGGAGAAAGAGCATATAATTGAAAAGAAATCAGATACTATTCCATCATTACAAAGTGAATTCGTTTCACCTGAGATTAAAGGGTCCTTAGATGTTGATAAAGATATTGCTGCTGATGAGGTTAGAAGCGCAATAGACGGTGTTTTTGATATTGGTGAGAGTTTGGTTGTTATTCTAAAGTGGGTACATACCAGCACATCAAGGACATTGCTATTATTGGTAACTTTTGAAAACATAGATGTTGCCATGAGAATGGAGGCTAAAATTCAAAGAAGAACGTGGGATCCCGGAATCAAGATTTATTTTAGACATCACCTTGAGGGCAAGGTGATTTTGAAGGAGTGGGGAGTGATACGCCCGTGTTGGATAACTATCGTAGTTTATTTATTATGTTTTATTAGGATAAGTGTTTGAGTTATTGTTTAGGATATGTCTTGAGTCATGTTAGGATAAGTCTTATGTTTATGAGAGTTATCTCATAAACTAGTATTTAAGGTGTGATAATGTTATGAATGAATCAATCAATCAAAGTTTAAGATAAACAAATCTCTAGTTCTTCTCTCTATTTTCTTAAGGAGCCAGCACACGCTTGAAGTGGTGTCTTATCCCGATACAACCCCTAACCGGGTCGTATCACATGCGTACTCTGGTCTTTTTTTTGTTGCCAAACATTTTCTAAATGGGCCTTTGTATCGTGGTCCAAAAGGTAAAAACGTTTTTGTATAATAGCAGGATATATTTTGGGTGGTAGTAATTTGTTTTGAACCAGCATGTAATCAACAACTTTCTAGTAATTTCCAGACGCTAAAAAAAGCTACTAGAAACCTCTTTATTTATCCCACCCCCGTTCTTTCTAGAAACTACTTCTTAACGCCTATATAAACTCACCACACAATACTCTATCAATCATCGTGTAATCACAAAACATCTGCTCGATTTCTACTTTCATCCTTCAATTGCTTTTAAGAAACCAATACTAATGGATATCTCTACTTTGTTGGGCTTAGACTCACCTTTATTCCTTCACAACCTCCATCACATCCTCGACGACACAACCAACAACAACAAATCAACCAAATCCGAACCAACACGCGCTTATGTTCGTGACGCAAGAGCAATGGCGGCAACACCAGCAGACGTGAAGGAATATCCAAACGCGTACGTCTTCATTGTGGACATGCCTGGGTTGAAATCAGGTGATATCAAGGTTCAAGTTGAAGACGACAATGTGTTGGTGATAAGCGGAGAGAGGAAACGGGAAGAGGAAGAAAAGGAAGGAGTGAAGTATGTGAGAATGGAGAGAAGGATTGGTAAGTTTATGAGGAAGTTTTCTTTGCCTGAAAATGCGAATATTGACAAGATTTCGGCTGTTTGTCAAGACGGGGTGTTGACTGTTACTGTTGAGAAGCTGCCTCCACCTGAGCCTAAGAAGCCCAAATTGATCCAAGTTCAGGTTGCTTGAGGAATTGTGTTTGTGATGGATAATGTTTTTCAAGAAATAATTATGGATCTTGTTAGTACCAATGGTAGTGTTATGAGAGTAGTATTGTGGTTTGTTGATGTGTTCTGTTTTGTAATGTTGTTCTATAAGACTATAATTAATCTGGTTTCGGTTTTAATTCGAATTGTAGCGTGGTAATCTAAAACATCAATATCTAGATAAGAAAGTGGAAAAGTAATCAATAAATTTGATGAAATGGTAACATTTGACTTTATGTAAAGAGTATAAAATACATGTTTTCGATAGACATGCTCAAAACTTAAAAATGTAAGCCCGGTGTTGAGGATCGGCAGGAAGAGTTGTGGACTTATGGCCCAGGGCTTCATCTTGAAAAAGGGCCCTAATTTTTTTATTTTCTTTATTTACATTCACACAAATTTAGGCCTGCGTTACAAATATCTTCGTATGCTATAGAGGGCATCGAAACTTATGAAAAGTAGCAAGTATAATTTTTGATACAAAAGTTGGGCGTTCCTTGTTTGGGTTCCTTTCCTCGTATCAATTGGTTGATATTGCTTGAGACCTGCGCACTAAGAAAGTAACAGACACCGTTAGGCTTATCGAGGGATTGTCTCTCCCGATTATCCTCCGGCGTGAGAGTAAGTAATCGTGTTTTAGGGTTGTGAGTATTTAGGGTTTGTAAGTCGTACCTTTGTGAGAGTCATAATGCCCTCTATATATAGACACGAATCCTTATTGGTTTCGTGTTCCGCAAACCTTGGTATATCCCGCGTATCGCGGGTATTTGATATACATCCTATAATTAGGAGATATCGTATACTCACATTCCTAAGTAATCATTGGGCTTGGACCTCGTGGGCCAAAGCCGTCTAATTGGTAGTCCAATTAGTATGAAACTGGCCCACGCGTAGTGGGCTTGCGTGTGGGCATAAAAGGGAAGGCCGTGATGTGCGGCGTAGGCGCTGTGCATCTACCTAGGAGTGGTGGTGTTCCAGTCACCGTGGCCACTGTTGATCCTAAGGATGCGGTTATACTGCAGCAGCTTCAGGCCTCAAAGGAAGAGGCGATGGGTGGAAGTACCAGCACATTGAGGCGCTCATGGAGCATGTAGCCTTTGTATTTATTGTTTTTTGGACTTGTCTTTTTGTATAAACTTGTTCGTTCATATATAAAGAAAGTTTTTTGTACTTGGCGTATTTTAAACTTTTTCAAGTACGTATGTTTATTCAAGCACGTTGTTCGCGTATTGCTTATGTATCTTTGCATAAAGATATCATGGAATATCTAAGTATATCATGGTTTTCCAAAGTCGTGTTGGAATTTCACTAACTTAGTTAAGAAAAATCCATAGTCGTGTATGAATTTTTATAGAGTTACTTGTTGTATTAAATTTTACAGAATCAAGAGTCTTGATTTTCAAGGTTGTTAAACGCGCACAGTGTGCCCCTATTGCGTATCCATCGTGGGGTGCGCAAGGAACTTGCGCCAACGTCTTGAGCGCAAGGTGTTTAACAAGGATACGTAATCCAAAGTTGATGGGTTTGCAACCCTCTTACTCAACGAGTTGTTTAGTAGGTTAACTCATCCTTTTTTACCATCGTGGGTATTAATTAGTGCATGCACGCCATGTAGGCTAAAGGTATCGTGACCAACACATTGAGATATAAACAGTATTTAGATAACAATGTAAGAAAGGTTTTTCGCGGAGTTAGCTAGAAACCGCGAATGTTTTATTAATACTTGCAAGTTTTTGAAAGACAATACTTATCTAGATAAGACGAAAAAAAAAGTAAAATTACATGGATCTTTATTGGGGCACTTTCTAAAGTGTTCGAATGTCCATGCTGGGCCGTAGCCTATTTAGAGATAGCATCGTTTAAGGTTGCGAACGTTCCACGTTCGTTCTAGTTCCTGGCCATCTTTATCGCGTAGCTTGTACGCTCCATTTCCAAGTGCTTCAATGACCTCGTAAGGTCCTTCCCACTTTGGTCCTAGCTTTCCAGTGTCTTCTGCACGGCTTGAGTCGTTTTCGCGGTAGACGAAGTCACCTGGCCTGAATGAGGTGCTGCGCACTTTTGCGTCATAGTACCCTTTCATTCTGGACTTGGCTTTCTCTTCGCGTATTGCTGCGCGTTCACGTCTCTCTTCCAATAGATCTAAGTCTATTCGCCGTTCGTCGTCATTGGTAGCAGTATTAACTTCCGCCGTACGGATAGTTGGCATTCCAATTTCAGCAGGTATGACAGCTTCTGTTCCGTAGACCAAGGAGAAGGGAGTGTCTCCGTTGCTGACCTTGATGGTTGTTCTGTGCGCCCAGAGAACATGTGATAGTTCCTCCACCCATCTTCCTTTGTGTCTGTCCAGACGCGCTTTGATTCCTTCGCCCAGGCTCCTGTTTGCGCGTTCAACTAGACCATTTGTTTGTGGGTGAGTTACCGACGCGAAGTGTTGCGTGATGTTCAGCTGTTCGCACCAATCTTTGAACGGATTATCACGGAATTGTTTTCCGTTATCTGATATGATTTCACCGGGTAGTCCGAAGCGACATACTATGTTATCCCATACAAATCGCTTAACTTGGTTGCCAGTGATTGTCACCACTGCTTTCGCTTTAATCCACTTTGTAAAGTAGTCGATTGCTACAATGAGGTATTTCAATCCTCCTGCGGCAACAGGGAAGGGTCCGGCAATGTCTATACCCCATTTATAGAAAGGCCATGGCGCCGTTATCGGTGTAAGTTCATGTTGTGGTCGGCGTGGAATTGGTCTGTGAACTTGGCAATTGCTACACTTGCGTATCAAGTCCCGTGCATCTCGGTGCATTGTGGGCCAGTAGTATCCTGACCTCAGTGCTCGTGCCACAACAGATCGTGGTCCTGAGTGCATTCTGCATGAACCAGCGTGGATCTCTCGGAGTACATAATCCGCTTGGAGGGGTCCTACACACCTGAGCCATGGCTGCAAGAATGAGCGTCTATACAAGACGCCGTCTCTGAGCTCGAACCTATGCGCTGTGCGCCGTATTCGTCGAGCTTCCGTTTTCTCCTGGGGTAATATGCTTTTGCTAATGAAGTCCACGATAGGGGTCATCCATGTAGGGCCCTCTTCTTCTATGACCGTGGACACTTCCTTCTCATAAATTGATTTGTCTTTTAGGATTTCTACCAATACCTGTTTTGACAGATGTGCGAAGCTTGTAGACGCAATCTTACTTAATGCGTCTGCTTTCTTGTTTTCCCCTCTAGGAACTTGCTTGATT